>BMAO01002702.1:0-50154 GCA_019973975.1 Trichonephila clavata
ATATTTATATATGTTACCGGCAAAGTATGAAATCGGGCATTCTATAGAATGCCTAGGCATTCTATACAATGCCTAAATCTAGCCGGCAATGTATGAAATGATTCCTATTTCACACATTGCCTAGGCATTCTATAGAATACTAATGAGAAACCGGCAAAGTATGAAATACATCTCAGATTCGTTTTGAATATTGTCATTTGGCAAGACATAAAACTTTTAAAACGTGTCTCAGGCTCAGAATTTGTTAGTTGTACATTGCTGTTTGTTCGGAAATGTCAAAATGCTCAATTTTACTTAAACTTGTTCAACAAAAAATTGGTTTTTTCTTGTGCTGCCTGAAAATGGAAGAGCAAGCTATAGTGTTGGAGAAGGTGTCACGATCTACAGCAGGGGTCGGGCAATTATGTCACATGTGGCACGCGGTACAATTTTCAGAGGCACTTTGCACTGCTCAACAAATTTGTAAATTTTTCAATTGTTTGATTTTCAATATTCGTATAGTTTCCGGTTTCATATACTGCAATGGATCGCTTTCGGTATCCGAACGGTGTCCGGTCCCAATTGATTCGAAAAAACGACGTTCTACTGCAAATTATAAAATCAAAACAATTTAAAATATAAATAATCAACGTCACACCCTCAGTGGGGCACCGTAAAATTATCAAACGCTGACCGGTCCTGAAGATAAAAATGTTGGGTAGAACTGTTATACAGTATTACGTCATGGTTTTTTCCCCCAATGGGGCTACAGATTGGTATTTTTACCATTTTCAGACCTAATACATTCCCCAGGGGCTGCTATCCCTTTTTAGTGTGGCACCATGTAGGCGATACCGATTGCCGCCGGTAATTTTGACACCCAGTTTCCATCCCAGAGGGAGGTACCTGAGCTCTGAACTTGTTCTAATTTGCCAAGAGCAAAATTAAATTCCGAATTCTGGGGATGTGATAGAATTCTGAAAGAACTTTCAACCAAATACAAAAATGTTACATGTTATGATATTGAACTTGTACATCCACCTTTGTGAACCTTGCCAGAAAAAACAGAAAATTATTTTTAAAAAAAGTATTGTAGTAAAAACTTTGATTTTTTTCCCGAATGCCAATATATTGGCAATTATAATGAGTGGGAAATAGGATGGTTTCTATCAACTTAGAACTTCTGAAGGAATTCGAATACAAGTAAGTATATGCGAAATAACAATTTAGCAATAATTTTTTTTCAATAGCAAACTCATTTTGTCAGAATACTTATCATGACCTTTTTTCATACTTTGCCTAAACAGATTTAGGCATTCTATAGAATGCCTAGGCATTCTATACAATGCCTAGGCAAAGTATGTAATAAATCTCTTATTTCATACTTTGCCTAAAAACGTCCGGCATTGTATAGAATGCCTAGGCATTCTATAGAATGCCCGCATTTCATACTTTGCCGGTAACATATATATCTTTTTTTGGAGTTTCTACCAATAAGCTGCTTATTTGATATATTTTTTGTCCTTCAAGATTAGACTATAATTATGGTTTTATTGTTCTAAATCTGTTTTATATGAAGTTTGATACTACCAGTGTTTAATAGAGGAACCATGTGACCAAGGAAAGGAACCCAGCTTCATTCTTGCTTAAAACCAATATTTATGTCCTTAAAAACGCCAATTCCATGTGTAATGATAATTTAAAGAATTAGCTAGCTGTAAGTAGAAGCTCCGATGCAACAGTTTCTTCTAAAAAGAAATTTGTTTATACTATAGCTTCCCTAACGTGTAGGAGTTACCTATATATAAATTCATGTTTGTATATATGACCTCTCTTCACTCCAACACCGTTCCACCGTTCACTATGAAAAATGGCATGTATATTAATTTTTATGGACAAGATTTTTGTGCTATTCTCTTTGTTGTAGTCCCCACACCAAGTGGCTATACTGCAGATCATTTTTTGCACCGTTCAATCCATTATCAAGTTACAAACATGGTCACCAAAAATGATGTCAACTTTGCTCTATCACCAACATTTCGCTATGTTTCCATTGAATCGCCATTATACTGTAAGGAACGGCGTTGCTTACGAATATTACAATTTACCATTAAATAAATATAACAGAAAGTAATATTAACGTATTAAACATCCAGATATAAAACACATTTACACTATTTGAATCATTCATTACAAAAAATTGGTAACAATATGATACCTTTGGTGAGCAGAGATCAGCTTCGGATGGTATTTCCAAAAATCAACCCACAGAAGAGGTACGGGGCATTATAAATAAAAAAAATCTTTTTATCTGCTATTAGACCTATAGACTTAAAATTGAACAAATATAATTCTTTGTTCTGATGAGATATGCAATTTTTTTTTTGTTTAATTTGTAATTCATATAAAATTAATTCATTAAAAACTCCTTTATCCTTCAATCTGTTTTGTTTAATTTTTCATTTTACACGTACGGAGAACGGGTATGCCAGTTAGCTTAATATAATAGAGAAATATATATAGTTCTGGTTCAAGGTATCTCAATTAGTTGAAGACCACGCTAATGGTGTTGATTGTTCTGATTTTGAGTTTTTTTAATCCTGTTTATGCAGAAATTTGCGCATTTTAAATGTACAACATTTTTGATAATATAATAGGGGTGGTTGCAGTTTCCATAACTCTCGCTACATCCTTTCACATAAGGATCGTTGCAATATATTGATGTCATAATTTCTGGTCCAACTCATTCTTTCATTTTTTTTTCCAAACAGAATCTTAACATTCCATAAATATTCTCATACATGTTATCTCCTTAGTATATTTTATTTCACGTTTTCTTATATAATATTACTACATACAGACATATATAAATAAGTTTAAAGTATGTGTAAAAATTTGAAATAATATTTACTTTTCTTCCTTTTAATTGAAGAATTTATATTGTAACATTGCTGTTTTCCCTGTTGAGGTTTCAGAATTTTTTGTGTTGGATAGAAATATTTTTTCTATTTGGATGCAATATTTCAAAAACTGATTTTAATCTGATGTAGTAACGGATTTTTAAAATTTTATAACACACAAAAATATTTTTAAAATATCTTTCTAATTCATACAAATATATATATATATATACTTTATCTCTGATTTAATGCTTGGTAATTTTCCTTTTTGATTGACTATTACGGCAGATCGTGGTTATATGGAGGGAAAAAATACATTAATTTGGAGCCTACCTATGCAAAATCGATGTTCTATGGCAAAGTAAAAATAATTAGTTTAATATTGCCACAAAAAGTTTGAATACTTGAACAAAAGTGGAAAATGAAATTTGGTTTAATAATTTCAGACTCAAAATAAAATTATTTTTCTACAATATAAATAACCAAAAACGATTATGATTGATAAATGTAAACTTAGTAGTGAATAATGCAAAGTACATTGTAACATTTTATATAACACTCAGCTCTCTCTCCCGCACCGTTAAATGTGTCTCATTTAAGCTTTTTACATCTTCGGTGGCCGTGAGTAGCCTAGTGGTTAGAGCATCGGACGCCAGACTGGAAGGCCTGGGTTCGATGCCACCAAATACTCGCCGAGTACAAACGGAAAAAGTTCTCGTTAAATCTGTGGATCCGAATGGTGTCGCCATCTATCGTGATCAAACTCGTGCTGTCACCTTCATGGGCTCAAAGCTTAGGCTAATGACAGACGCATATCTAGCCCGTTGCCATGATTAACCCGTTAACGCCCAAATTATTTTAAAATCGAAATTTTAGAAAAACATTTTTAAGTTATATTTTATATATTATAAATAGAGTAATTATGAATTTGTATCCATTTTTCGTAATTAGCAGCTTAGATAATTGATGATCTATAAATAGATCGCTGGGTGCTTATGGTAGTAAAAGACCAAGTAACTTTCCTATGGTTTTATATTTAAAAAATTACAAATTTAGGGCGGAAAATGTAAATTTGTGAATTTAAAAATAACTTTTTTTTATCCAATGGAGTGTGGATTGGTATTTTTACCATTGCAGACCTAGTACATCCCCAAGAGCTGGTATCACTCTTCAGTGCGGCGCCGTGTAGGCGGATACCAATTGCCGCAGGGAATTTAGACACATTTTCTTCTACAGAGGGAGGCACCTGGGCTCGGACGATGAGAACTTGTACCAGGATTTTAATTTTGGCCAGAGCACCCAAGCCAAACAGACACTCTAGGGATCTCTTACATGCCGTATGATCATACGACATGGCCGCTGTCGATTTTCTGCATCACGAAAACCCACCGACTTGGGCCGGGGTTGAACCCGCAACCTTGAGAGCAGTAGGCCAGCAACAAACCAACCACGCCACCCAGCCGTCTTTAAAAATAACTAATGAGATTTAAAAGAGAAAATATTATTTTACTGATCTAAACTTACTTAGTTACAATCTTATACAACCAATTTGTAAAAGTTATGTATGATATAATGGAAAACATTTCAGGTAAAGGGTTACATTATATTTTGTAGAAAATGTAAGAGGTCTACCCTTACATTTTTGAAACTGACATCTTCTTTGGTTTTTGTCTTTTTCCTATAACATGGTCTTTTCTATCTAAATGCACAGAGTCTATTACGTTTGATCTTGATGACATCATCTGAGGTCGTCCAATGCCTTTCTTAGAATTTGTTCCTTGTTTGAGGTACGCAACGGCAATATATCTTAGGATGTCTTTTATACTTTTTATATTTCTTCCATGGGTACACAAATTTCTACATTACCTGACAGATCTTCTACCGATGGAATAGTCATTTCATCATCATCAAAATCATCTTCGTCAGTTAACTCCTCCGCATCAGGCGGTAAAGCAATTATATATCAGACTCTATTTCCTTAGAAAACATATATTCTAAGACTTTTTCGGCGGTGTGAAACACTTTACGCCGAGACATTCTGGAAGAAATGAATCGGGAAAAAGAATGATATTAGTTACCACTAACGCCCAGCGATCTATTTATAGATCAGCATGTTTAAACTTACATTTTATTAATAAAAACAGCTATTTTTCTAATATAAATAAGCCAGAATAATTAAAGAGGTATTGAAAATGTAAAACTCATGAAAAAAGTATAACTTACTTTAAATTTTTTTTCTGTTATATACAAAATTGAAAGCTGCACTTTGAAGCTTCAAAATGGTGAACATCAGACGCTAGCTGCTGGACTATTGTCGGAAAGAATGTTTCAAATATCATTTAGGGGTATGGCCACATGTGTAAGGAAACCAGCCAATGACAATACGAAGTAATTAAAAGATATCGTTTTGACTGGGAGTTCTGAGTGGGAGGTGATCTATAAATAGATCACTGGGCGGTAACGGGTTAATTTTGTGGGCCTCGATCAGACAGGTGGCATAAGCAACAACAACAATTCTTCGGAATCGTCGTGCTCTGTAACTTTGATAGTAGTCATTTTTTTTCAATTTTTTGCTGAAGAATCCGTTAAATATACCTGATGGGTTTTTTTTGTAACTATTGAGTAGATATCCTCTCACATCGCAATACATGTTAAAAAGTACTAAACTACTAGTTATTTCATAAGAAAAATTACTTTGACTTTTTACTAAAAAATTCTCATGTACCTAAAATCCATTCCCTTTGTTGGAGTATTTAACACAATAATTTTTTTTCATTTTATTTTTCTCTTCATCTACATACCGAATAACATTTTTTATGCATAGGTAGGTTTTGTAATTCAAAGAAAAATTTCAATCATACGTGTTGGTTATATTACTTAAAATGACAAACGTAAGTGTGAGAATTCACTGTTTTTCTCATTATTTAATGCAGCATATATTTTCCTTTCTATTAAAAAATATTAAGAATTATACTATACAGTTTAAATTCTATCATCACATATTTAAAATTAAGGAATCTAAGCGAAATGATTCCTTGAGTGTGTCCCTTTTTTTCGACGACATATAAATTCCCGTTTTCGCTGAGAAAAAAAACCCGTTATCTGAAACAGACAGAAATGGATTTATATATTCTTCAACAAACGGATTCGCGTTTGCTTTTGAAAATGATTCATGCCAGATTTTGATGAGAGCATACACATGAACAGAGCAAGGCAAAGGATACTGACTGACTATCTATCAATGCTAAAAGATGCAGTGAATGAGGAAATGTGGCATCAAGAATTGGGCTGAAATCACACTAGGTGGTCACACTAAACTTCGTACAGTAAGTCTGGCTGTCATGCTATATTTATACGAAATCATTGATTTATTGTCACACCTTACGCTAGTGATTTTATGATGGATTCATCCTATAAAGTTATAGTGCTTCAGAGCTTACTGCGATGTGGTTTTGGTTTCTTGGGATCAAAGTTTGGAGTAAATGGAAAGGCAAACTCGAACTTCTCTCGGTTCTTAATAAAACCAATATTATCAGTAAGAAAATTTAGGTAGACAGGTGGGCTTTCTTAAGTCGTCTTTCAAGGTCATTAAATGAACGGGAGGTGCGGATTTTTCTTCAGACTATATTTACCTGCAACGATACAGAAAACACTTTACAAGTAGGAGCAGTTGCGTGGTTATTAAAATACATTCATTTCCTTTTTTAATACAATTTTTCGTGATTGTTTTTTATATCGTATTAAGAACATTAGCAAAAAATGTTTATTTTTTTATTTATGAATCATTTTTATTTTAAAAAACATGTAAAATTCAGTAACTACTTAAAGCATAGTTCTTTCAAGCACTATGTTTTCATTAGCGTTTGTTTTCCAATTATATATATATATATAAACACAAAGAACAGGTTAGGCGTTAAAGCTTTGCATTTAGGCTTTAAAGGTTAACATTTAAAGTTTTGGACATTTTTAAAGGAGATATAAACAATATTTTAAAAAGTTGTAAACAACAATCTAAATGGAGAACTTTTTATAATTTAGAAAAGTATCTGAACTTTATCTCGTCAAGTACATCTAGGACGTGATTAGTTGCTGTTTGCGTGCCTTCCAACTCCACCTACAGAAGATGAAATGTGACAAATAATGGATAGTGAATGGTCTTCTAAACCTAAGACCAAAAGCACCCTCATTGAAAAAGTTCCATCCTGTTGTTTTGCCTGTATAACTAACAACGATGGGGGATGGGGGAATACAATATGCTGATTCTTTGATGCTGTGTGTTGCTATGTTATTATAATGTGTTGAAATAAATATCATATAGTTCATTGCTGTTTCTCAGTTTTTGCCGATAAACATGGTTAGGTAATAAATCATTCTTTTAGTCAATATATTCATCACTTTTCCCTCCCACTTTTTTGGCGTTGTATATCCCTTGTCCTAGAGTGTACTTTTTGTTATAATGTGTTGAATAGATTTGCTTAGAGTGCATTTGCTTTATGAATATTATTAATCAGGGAGAAAAAGGAAAAAAAACTGTTTATGAAATAAAATTTTTATCGAACAGGTCGAGATATACTATTATTTTTCAAAAGACATTCTTTTCAAAAATTACAGGAAAGCCTTACTATTACTTTAATTTCCGTAGAAAATCGTGTATTGTATTAGAAATAATTCAAGTAATATATAATCTTGATGCAAATTCAATAACAATACTTCTACATAATTATTAGGTAATAATAAGCAATGTAATAATTATTAGACACCAAAAAGAACATAAAAAGTGGTAACCAGGAATTTAGGGGGAAAAAACTTTAACTTATGTGTATCATTTACAGTATATGTTAAAATTCGAGATTAAAAGTATGTATCTACACTGCTGGCGTCACAAAATGCAACACCAAGAAGGACCAGAGATATCACTGCGAAATTTATTTGGAAGATAAAAAGTTGAACACAGATCAAACAACTAAAATTACTGCTTCTTGGGACGTGTGGATGTTGACCAAACCATTAGTTAGAGTCGCTGCAATTGTTAGCTTTAACCGTTGCCACAAAGAAGCTTTGGATGTATCCTTGGGGTACATTAGTCCATGCGGCTTCCACATATTGCCGAAGTTGATCTCGTGTAGCAGCGGGTGGTGTATCCAAGGCCAGTCGTTATGCAAGCACGGACCACTCGTTTTCAACTGGTGATAGATTGGGAGAATAAGCAACCAAGGAAGCAATTCAATATGTTGGGTAAAAACTCTTCAACATTGTGTGCCACGTGTGGTCACTCATTATCCTTTTGGAATATGGCTGATTGGGAGGGTTGAATGTAAGGCAGGACCACGGACTCCAACACATAAGAGATGTTACGCTAGCTATTCAGTGTACCGGCAATGCGTACTTGACAGTTGCGACAGGGAAATCTAATACCACCCCAATCCATAATACTGGATACATGGCCAGTATGGGGATGCGAAACGTAACAGTTCAGCAGCCTCTCAACATGTCTTTAAACTTTAATCCGACTATGTTTATGTTGCAGGCAGAAGCGGGATGTGTCAGTAAACACAATGTCGTTATATTCCTTTGACCATGTCCGCCGTTCATCGCACCATTGACGGCGCAAATGCCTGAGGTTTCCAGTCAAAGGTAAACGAAGAAATGAACGCCTTGCGGACGTCCCAGTTCCCTGCAAACGACGTCGAATGGTACGAGTGGTTACTGAATAATGCGAAACAGACTCATTTAGTTTTGCTATGCTTCTTGATGTGGCGGCGTTATCTATCACTGCTATGTGCACAATCCACCTGTCATCGTGGGAAGTGGTGCAACGAGATGGGTGTGATCAGCTCCGTCGTTAATTCTTGCATCCAGAGATGACAAAGTCGCATCACAGTTGCTTGATCAAAGTCAAACAGCTTCCGCAAAAAAAAAAAAACACGGAAAATACAACTGCCATACGTCAAATCTCCAATCTGTTCTTCCCTTATATAGCATTTACGCGTGGCTATTTTGTTGCCCGTGATGTTTTTCTTCGTTATAATGCTAATTATTTGTGCATATTTCATTACCACCAACCAAATTTATTATGGTATGCATGCTCCCTACAGGGCGTTTCATTTTATGTGGCCAGCAGTGTAAATTAAGCTATATTTTCAAGAACCACTGAGCGAAGACACAAGCCGATATTATTAAAATATACGAAATAATCCTTTCTTTAAAGTTTCATAGTTGAAAAACAGGCACCTTTTTAAATCAACATACAGTCTGTGTTTTTACAAATTTCCTTAGTTCAGCCATCGTCACGTGATTCTCTATGCAGGGATAGCTTCTTACTTGTTCGACAGTGAAATCCCGTCATAATAATTTTTGGCCAATGAATAAAGAATGTGGAGCAATAAAAAGAAAGGAATATAAAGAGCATTGGAAAAATCTTATTTTAGTGAGATAGAATTTTAGTTATCCGTCAGGTGATCTCACTTTTCTCAGCAAGGGAATGACGTGCGAGCTTGCAGATCATCAGGCTACGCAACTACTATTTAAAAAAATTCAAATAAATTAAATTAAAAATTTACAAAACATTGTTTAACTATATCGTAGCAAATTTTAGACAAATGTAAAACAATTAGTTCTTAAATCAATATATTTTTTAAAAAAATACGAAAGCTTTCGATTCTTATTGAATTTTCAAATTAAATGGAGTTTAACGTTAACTATTTGCACTAAAGGATTTCAAACAGCAGTGTTGAAGAATTATAATATGCTTACGAACTCTACTTAGATTCTTTTAAAACGTAAAGTAGCTCGAGCCACTGCACAACACAAGAAATCGCTCCATGAATGTGATAATTGCAATTTGCATGAATTTTAAAGTGTGAACGACTATAAAAACCAATATATAAGTAAAATAATAGGGAGACTAGATGTACATTACCATTTTGACTGAGCACCAAAGCTTGCGGGTTGTTAAAAGCGTAATAGATTTTAACTGCTTAGGAAATTGCCTGAAACATCAATTTATTGATGTACAATTTCATGGCAAGAATTACTGTATAGTTACGTTTTGCAAAGTTAGATTTAAAATAACACTGGTGTAGGAGTTAGAAACCTGGTTACTGTAGATAAAACGTTGCCATAGTATAGAAAAATGATTTATCTTTCAGAAGGTAATGGAAAATTTTTAATGGCATCTAATATGGTGGTAAAATACTGAAAAGTTAACACTTTAGGTATTTGAGCTGATGGAAATATATATTGTTATTTATAAGACATCAAAAAGCCCGTAATACTATTTATGAGCTCTAAATATTGATGTTCTTCACGCTTTCGTCGAATTCTTTTTGTATAATACAAGTTTACAAAGATAATAACATGATATATTGCCCGATATCTTTTAGCTCTTGTAGTGCGAGTGTTCCTGAAGATCAGTTATATGGAGTGTAAATATGTGTTAAACCAGGAGTCGGCAACCTTTGGCACGTGTGCCACATGTGGCACGCGGTGCAGTTCTTAGTGGCACTCTGTACTACTCAATAAATTTGTCAATTTTTGGATGAATGGAAGTTGATAAATTTGTAAAGGACCCCATATTTGACAAACATCTTCAGAATCATGGACATTTGTGGAATTACGTAAAAATCTGAAATAAAACTCTTTAGATAAATTTACAGCTATTTTGCAAATTATTAAATATCATTGCTGGAGAGATTCAATTGTTTGAAGAGAGAAAATCGCATGTAATCTGAATTTTACTTTTGGTTCTACATATCAAAATAAAAAATCATTCTTCTTATGAAAAATATTTCGAGTCTGCAAAAAATTGTTTATCAACTGAATGCTCGGAATCATCTCAAATTAAATGTCACACATTACACCCCTGATTTAGTAATACGAAAGTGGAGCGATGCGTGAATTAGGTTAGCATTAAAATTTTTATTTAACTGTAATAAAGGGAAATACTCATATTTTTAATTGTCTGTTTCTTGTTTCAATAAATATGTTTAAAAATACATAATATATGTACAATTTAGTTTTTTGTTGAGGAAATAGCTATATTTTATGCTGTTTATTTTTAGGTTAAGAAAAATCTTTAAATGATGCAAAGTTAATGCATAGTAAAACTGTAAATCTAAATAACTGACCTCTACTCTCTAATTCTGCATGTATTATCTATGACGGGAATCAAATTGTTTTAAAAAATGTCCTACTGTGAGGCACGCTGAATCCTATTGGTAGATTCGTTTGGCACGCCACAGTTAAAAGGTGGCCGACCCCTGTGTTAAACCTTTTGAGTATCAAAGTATTCAAGTTAGCGTGGTGTGGGAGTTAACATTTCTACAGTCATGATTTCCTCAGGCTTTCTAAATTCGAAATCAATAGAATTCGTGTTACTACAGTGAATAAGTAGTAAATCCCAGTCTAGATCTTGTGTTGATCCTTCTTTAAAAGTTGATTAATACATCGCGATGTTCTATAGCATTCCGTTAAAATGTTTTCAGAGAATTTAACTATTTTAGAAAAGTAAATAGATTAGAAGTAATGGAATTGCCAAATCAACCTTCGGATACCAATTCCATTAACTGGTTGCAACGAGCTTCACTCAATTGCTAAAATACTTAAGTACCCCCCTTTCACACATTAAAAAATAATAGAATTGAAAATGAATATGCAAAGCGGAAATGTCTAGCCATTAATACTTTTTAGAAAAATGTTAAAGATGTGAAATAGTCTGAAAAAGACATAATAAATTAATTGAAGTCATAACTATATGAAAAAATAAATAAATAAAGTTTACCATTGATCAAATGATCATCAACAATGCCAAGGAATTATTTGAAAAATAAATTACAATAGCACTAATTTAAGTTAAAACTATTTAAAAGGAATAAATTATACCAAAACATATTTTAGATTACGATAAAACGGCTAAAATAGGTATTATTTTTGTTTGAACTAAATCCAAATTGAAATAGATACGCTATCAGCAAAAACATGTTGACAAAACTTAAGAAGGATTGTCATTTTTACAATAGTTTATTCAAAAAAACAATTGTTGTTCTACCATAAATAATGAATAAATATAACACTAAATAAATATATAATATTAGTGGAATATGTGAAGATCTATGAAAAATAAATTATTGCATTCAGAGATAGATACAACATTATGTTTCAAAAGATACAAGGAATTAAATTGAACTTTTGAAAGGATTTAAAGTAGCGTTTCTCAAACTGTGGGACGTGGCCCTTTAGGGGGCCGTGATAACTATACTAGGGGAGCGCGAGCATATTGAAAAATTGAAAACAAAAATTATTTTAAAAACTTATTAATTTATTGAAAGTAAACAAACAAGATTCATTCTGTCATAATGTAAAATAAAATACACATTTACACTGATATAATACACTTAAAAGTGTATCAGTTCTTTACAAAGTATTTCATAATTAGATTAAAATACTAAGTTTAATAATTACGAGTGAGCCCATGAGCTTGTCATATATAAAATAATATGTGAAAATTAATATTTATCTTGATGATTTTTGTGGTTAATCCCTGTCCCATTAATTCCTAAACTGCCAGTTAAAAGTTACGCGATTCGCTCCCCAATGCCACCGTTTTCCATGTAGGCACGTTTGTGTGACACATTGAGTGGAAGGTGTATAGAAAAAAGGAATACATAAGCAAATCTTTTGAAATAAGTAAATCATTTATAAACATTGTCAAGGTCTTTTTATTGCATTCCAAAGCCTTCGGAATAATGTTATGCATAGCAATGCATAGAAATGATCGTACTTCTGAAAGACGTATATACACGTCCGGGGCAAATAAGACTTTAGATGAACGAGACGTTTTTCAGCGGCGGTGGTACTTAAGAGGTTAAAGTGTTATTGCAGATTTAGTGTCAAAGTATTGTTTTTTTTTAAATTTAATGCATTGTTTGTTATTGTATGAAGGGGACGTTGAAAATTTTGATGGGATATTGGGTCACAAATATTGAAAGTTTGAGAAGCAATGGTTTAAAGCGAATTTTGAAAATCTAGTTTCAAATATCAAATTTTTTTACCCAAATTTTTATTCTATCAAATTTTTCACGCTTTGTAGTAGTTTATTTCTTTTCATTTGATGCATCACAAACATGTA
Organism: Trichonephila clavata; assembly: GCA_019973975.1. Lineage (NCBI taxonomy): Eukaryota > Metazoa > Arthropoda > Arachnida > Araneae > Nephilidae > Trichonephila > Trichonephila clavata. Next base: position 13,006 of record BMAO01002702.1, read on the forward strand.
CATAAACTTTTTTTTGTTTAGTATTGTCTCATGGTAGAAATCTATGATATATTCATTCGTAAAATTATGAATAATGTTTCTATGAAGTGCTTTATTTTTGTAATTGTGTTTATTACTTTGATTTTTTTAACAAAATATTCTCGAAAAAAATTCCAAAAAAGTCTCACTTGTCATGGCTGAAACATTGTTAGGCTGTGTGGTCTAAATAATCTAACCACACCAAAGGATGAAAATTTTTCTATTAGAAAAATTATGCAAGGAAAATGTTATCCAGATAAAAACATGCATAAAAGCAGAATAATTTATAAGAATGTATACCATTTCGATTTTTGAATTAATATAAAAACGATGCAAAAATATGTACATGCACAGTGAAATGTGCAATATATCTATATATATATATATATAATCAAAATTTCTCTACAAGAGAGAGATGAATTAACATGATTAATACTTTAAAGAATAACAATTGCTAGATAACAAGACAACAGAATTTAGAAGGAGATATGAAAAATTGAAATAACACAGTAAAATATAAAATAATGGATGCTTCAGTATTATCAACATTGCTGACTTAGGACAGCTTGTATACATAAAATTTTCATTAAAAAATTTTTTTTTTATAAAAATGGGGTTGAACATATTTTTGGCCAGCCAACCTTCCCCCTTTTTTGTTAATAATACTGAGCAAAAACCAATTGGAAATAATGGATAGGAAATCTAAATCCATTAGAAGGAAAAGGTAACTTACCCAAAAATTGCATACTGAAAAGCAGAGCCCGCGCTAAATCTGAGTACAATAAACAAGTTATTGCCAGATTCTGGACCCAAATACAATTTCAAAACAAAGCAAAGGCTGAAAAATAGCACATAGCAAAAGTATGAAAAGAATAGAAATAATAAAATAAGAATTGTAAACATACTACTATTATCTTAGAGACTCTTAATATGATTTAAAGTATAATAAATTTTAAAAAAGTAATTTTATCTAAAACTAGAAACCGGGGGGTATTTAAAACTATCTAGGAAGAATAATAAATCTATAATATAAACCTTTTAAAACTATAGAAATTTAATCCTTACTATTTAGAATTTCTTTATTTAAATATCTATTAATAAAATTAATTGGGTAGTTTTGAATTAAACAGTATTTAGTTTAATGTTTATAGTTTTTTATTTTTTCTGATTTATTAGAAACTAGAAATTTATTGCGTAGTGTGTAATTAAGAACAATATTTCTGAATATAGATACATGCACATTACTCTCCCAATGCGGTACTTTTATAATATTGAAATTAAAGTCTTCTCGTTTATCATAAATATTAGTAACTATTTTATAATCTTTTAATTTAATTTCTATATCAAGAAAATTTGCTTCATAACTGTTACTGTTTGCCTGTATTAAATTAAGATATTGTGGATAAAAATTAACATTAGATTTAAAGTTGTCTTGCTTGCCAAAAATGATTATATCATCTATATAACGAAAAAAGTAAAATTCTAAGTTGTCTGTGAAACTATTTTCAAAATAATGTAAGTATAAATTGGCAAGACAGTTGCTAGCTGGGCCACCTTGTGGTAGACCCTTAATCTGTTGATAATAATTACCATTATGATAAACATAATTCTCTTTTAGAACTAACCTAAGTAGAGAACCAAATCTATCATATTTGACATTTTTAAACAAATTATCTTTATGTAATTTTACTAGTGTTTTTATAATATCATCAATATTAATTGAGTTAAAAAGATCTTCAAAATCTAAACTAAATACTGAAAATATCTTTTTATCTTTAATTTGTGCAATAAGTTCTGTACTATTTTTCAGAATGGCTGAAGTTTTTAGGTTATTTATTGTATCCTGTAACATTTCATGTAGAATTTTGCCTGATTTGCTGATATATATATAATATATATATATATATATATATATAATATATATATATATATATATATATATATATATGTATTAAAACCATTAGTAACTGCATACTATATATATATATATAATATATAGATAGATATATAGCATGCAGAGTGTATTTATAAAAAGCAAACATTTAGGAGTTTTTGTAGTTCATAATTATAAAATAAATAGTGGGATAACTTTAAAATCGAAAGTTAAAATAAAATTCTTCCATTTTTGCATTCAGTTATGTATTATGCTTAGTTATAATCAATACAAAGTTTCCTTTCTCTTTTTTTGAGCATTTTGGGCAAAAATGTTAAGGTGATATCAAGTACAACCAAACTTTAAGATTATTGAAATTTTTTATTTTAATCAGCTATACGAAAGCGCGTGGTGACAGACCTTGTAATTTTGAACAACGGTCAAATGACGAAGACGACACCTGAGAGGGGACCCCCTCTTATAACTATCACACCATTCCAACGGGAGGACGTTTGAACTCTCAACAGATATAGTTTGCATCGCTTCCCTACGCGGTGGGTCTTCAGCTGCACTAGGCTCACTCGCCTGCTACGAGTCCGTTACCTCGGCCACTATTTATATGTAGGAGTATAAATGCTTTATCTACAGAATAAACCATAAAATTAAATACAAAATTAATTGCAAAATCTCTAATTCGTCTTTATTTTTTTTTCAAATTTGTCCTTTAATAAATTTGCAAGTACCAAAATATATGTTAACTTGGATTTGAGTATTTATTATTTGTTATTTATTCGATACCAAAAAAATACATGCTATTATTTTTTTCAATAACAATGTATTTTTAAAATAGTGTTACTTTTTTGTTATACATAAGAACAACTAGTTAAAAACTCCTCAATTTTAAATTGTTTTCATAAGACACGGATGACACGTGAGTTGATACCCTTCTACTCCAGCTTTAACACTATTTCACCTGAGCATCCGGAAAGGTCCGGTTGAGCTGTCTGTAATCATTACACCTGATGTCTTTCATTACTAATTTCAGGCTTTTGTGTCCATTGCTTCAAATTTGCATTATTACTTTGACATTATGAACCACACAACTGCTAGTGAACAGTAAAAAAAAGGAATTTTATTTTTTACAAATAACGATCATTACTTCAACAATTTCAACACCTTGATAATAGGAGTCTTCTATCAACTCTGAGATATAGTAATGAAGAGCTTACGGACGAGTTAATTAACCAGAAATTAATTGCAAAGTCCTATCCGTTATAAATTGTTCACAAGGCACTGCACAACCCCCGCTTAAGCTGTAATTGTAGTCAGTCATGGGAACTGGTATTGATTATAACTGTAGCCATGACTGCGAATACTAATCATTTGGGTAGACTACCTTTTGATTAAACAACCCAAAATTTATAACGTAAGGCAGTGATTTGTTCTCATTTCTATAGAATAGAAGTATTCAACAAAAGATGGAGAATAATTCAGGGAAGTTAAGTTTAATTTTTAGAGATATATTTGTCATTTATTTTGCACAGTTTGCTTATACCAAAGCATAAATAAAACAAATATATATTATTTGTCCGTATAAGCTTTTTTTCTGGAGGGTTTTCTTTAATTTATCACAGTATCGAGTCCTCCAAGACATCGCGGGATAATTAATTTTTCTGGTTTTCCCGAGAAATTCGAAATAACTTTTAGCCACAACTTTAACCCCTCCAGACTCATTTTATTTCTGGTTTATGTATCAAAAATATCGAATCTTTTATGCTTATTTTCAAACGTGCAATTTTTTTGTTCATAATAGAACTATTCAGATAAAAATTATCCTAAAAATATATGAAAAAATATGTTTTTAAATAAATAAGTAACTTACCTGTAAAGCTGACTTTGTGTATGGCAGAAATCAATCGAAATTGGAGTCAATTCAAAGTAATTAAATATATAAAGCTTATAATATATCTAGCTTTTTTTTAAAATACCAATTTTATTTACAACTTTTGCATTAACATACATGACTATGAAATTATTAATCAAAATTTGATCGTGTATGATAAATTTGAAAACATGGTACTGCACATAACCTACCATCGCATTATGGACCGTATAATCCTGTTTCACTTCTCAACTTTATAGCATCTCAGTGAACAGCAAATTATACAATGTCGTGTTGGGTTAATTTTCATCTCTGTTGGAGGAATGTGGAAAATAATGTCTTTCACACAAGCTTGAAGGGGCAGAGAAGGACGTCCTTTTTTAGCAAAAAAATTCACTGGGTAGTGCTATTCAATTATTCGAAAACATAAAAAACACATGTGAAATAGATTGAGAAAGACCGATTGCAAAGTGCAAATTTTCATAGTGCCCAAGCTACCTCGGGATGAGCTAGGGCGGGGTGTTAACTCGCCAAAAACTGCCGCAATGGCAAATTTCAACATAAGTGATGCTGTATTCCATCAGACACTCATTCTAAGCAATAATCAACCTTACATGATAAAAACGAAGATTCCAACCGTTTTCGGTTAAAAAAGCTATTAAAGCTGAGATGCCTTAAATATGAAAATGTCCATTGGCTTTTATTGCTGTTGATCGCTTTGTCGCTTTATGAGTTTGTTCATCAATATGAGTTGACACTATAATAACAAAAGATCGACATCAATACGGTGTCACAGCAAAATGTTTAAAGTTCTAGTGAAAACGCGACATACATAAAAAAAATGATATTTCAGCAAATAAAAAAATATTAAAAAAGGGAATTAAGAATGATTTGCATAATGGTCAAAAATGAAAACACATTTGACGGTTTTAATTTCCCATAAAAGTTTAATAAATAGTTTGTATTCGGGAAAAGAAATATCCTTAAATATTACTTTTTTAAATAAAACAAAGTTTAAAAAAATAATTTTTTTAAGAATGTTAGGAATTATGATAAGCCTAAAAATTTTGCTAAGGTTCGTAACAATTTTAAATGCGGAAATTCACAGCCTCAAAGTTTATTTAAGAAAAGAGGTATATTTATCTTAAAATAATTTTATTTCCTTTTGAAAGCTTTTTAGTACTATATATATTATATATATATATATATATATATAAATATATATATAATATATATATAATATATATATATATACAGTTTCTTCTATTTTTTCTTCACAGTATATATTCTTCCAAAAAAATCTTATTACAACTATTGCTAAAAAAATGTTTGTAGCGTCCGAATTTGACAATTGTTAAATTTTTCTTCAATGATTCTCAAACTACTTTTGTCAAAAAATATTTTTCTTATTCTTTTTCCATTTTGTACTCTAATGTAAATTAAAGGAATTTGTTTTTCTGCACATTGATATTCATTTTATTTCATATTTAAATGTATTTTTATGGTTTAAACGATATCTTTTAGTTCATAATATTTCCCTGGTATTTTTTAAGTATGTAACAGATTTACTTTAAACACGATAAAGAAAGAAGGATTTAAATTGAAAAAAGAAATGCCAGACGTCCATATATATTTTTAAAGATTTATGACTTCAAAAACTAAAATAAATTCAAAGTTTCTATTCTCTGTGTGTAAAAAAAAATTATATTATGTTTTAAAACAATATTACTCTTAACAATAGCTGATGACCAACCCTGAATAATAATTGAGGTAATAAATATACAATTAATGTTGTAAAATAAAACATATTAAACAATGAATACTTAAATCAATGAATTTGCACATCTGCGTTTAACATTTTCAACCTGAAATCTGAAGATTGTTAATTCAGATTTAACCTTACATAATTTAATTCTTAAAATAAATTGGCTTCTAATAAAATTAATCAATATGTATATCTTTAAAATATCTCTCAATCATGCTGAAAATATCGAAAGCTTGTCTGAAGTAGAGAGCAATAAAAGACTCAGAAACCATTTAAAACATATTACTTGCCTATGCTATAATTTATACAAATACTATTGTTGAAAATATTTAACATTAAAAAGAAATATTTGTAAAAATATTGCTTTTATATAAGCTGCTATGAGATATTTAAAAATATATAATTGCAAAAATTTAGTTTTGAGACTCACAAAAATATTAGAGAGACAAATACTTCAATTTTCACACACTTAAATTCCCTTATTCTTCTAAAAAACCAAGTAGCAAGTATACGGAGATCTTCTAATGATATGTGTGTGACTTATTGAGAAGCAGGAACATTCGAGTGAGTAAATAAATAAATATGTACCCTGATTACAAAAATGAATGTTTTGAAATACATATAGTATAAGTGTGTAATAAGCTATGTCAGCAAATGTAAATAAAACATATATGTGAATAAATATATATATGTAAGTATATAAATGTTTTATGTATAAAAATAATAAAAATAAATATTCTTGAAAAACTAAAAAACATCTTATAGCGCAAAATGTATATAATAAATGTTTTAGATAGTTTCTGGCAAGGGAGCAGAAAATTGATTCAAAGTATAAAAAATAATAAAATAAAGTGGTTGAAACAGAAAAGGCCTGTTTGGGAATTAGATGTCCCTTATATTTTTTCAACATTTGAATATAAAAGTAATACTCAAAAAAGTTTAGAATTGTAAGCTGTATTTCAGCAAATATATGCATTTTACTTTATATATATATATATTTATATATAGTTAAAATTCTTCATTATAGAGGATGCATAAGCAATAGTACTTAAAACTAAAAAGAGCCGAAATTGTTAAATAAACCAGAAATAACACTTTAGATAGGGTACATTAAAAACATTAATATAATGGAATTTAAAAGCATATATAAATGGAATGTTACAGTATTATAAATATTGCTGACTAGAACAGCAATATTTAATAATAAATATTGCTGTTCATATATAAAATAATTAATATAAAAACAGGATCGAAGATGTTTGTTGGTCTGCGAACCTTCTCACTTTATGTTAAGAAAACTGAGCAAAACCTAATTGAAAATAATGGATTGAATATCTAAATCCATTACAAGAAAAAGGTAACTTACCTAAAAATTACATTCGAAGCTGCATAGCATGCGCTAAATCTGGGTACAATAAGCAAGTTACTTCCGATTCTGGACTCAAATACCAATTCAGAATTTGATAATGGCTGAATAGTAGAATTTAGCAAAAGTATGAAAAAAATAGAAATATATATAAAATATACATAAAATATTTAAGTAGTGTGTATAAATACTACCATTACTTAAGGAACACTAGGATTATAAATGTATTTAAATTTTTTTAAACAAATCCTATAGTTAAAGTAAAACTAAGAGAGATAAGTAATATTTTATCTAAGATTTGAATATGTAGATGATATTTATGTAGGAAAAATGACAATTTTTTTTCTAATAAATTCTTTATATTCTAGGCATTTTTAATTCTTACTATATTTAGAATTTCTTTATTCAAATAACTATTAAAAAATTAATTGGGTATTTTTAATTAATCAATATTTAGTAAAACATTTATAGTTTTATTTTTTCCTAACATTTTTAAACAAGAAATTTATCGCGTTGTGTGTAAGAAAAACAATATTTAGGAATATAGAAACATGTACATTAGTCTTCCAACAAGGTACTTTTGTAATATTGAATTTAAATTCTTCTTATCTTTTTTCATAAATTTTTATCATATCAATATTAAAGAGTTAAATAGATCTTCAAAAACTAAACTATAGACTGAAGAAATATTTTATCTTTAATTTGTTCAGTAAGTTCTTTACTATTTTTAAGTATAACTGTGGTTTTAAGTTTATTTATTGTATCTTGTAATATTTTATGGAGAATTTTGCCTGATTTGATGATATATGTATTAAAACCATTATTAGTTCTAAACTTCAATGGGTCTTTATGAAGTTTAGGAGTAAGGAATGGTGAAAATTTAAAATTAATTTTATTTTTCTTAATTATTTATGAAAGTTTAAAACGAGAGTTATTTTTTCTCTATCAGAAATTGATAACTTAATAAAAGCTGTATTAATATTATCAAAATATTTGTTGATCAGTAAAATATAATTATATTTAATTATGAAGGCAAAACTCTCTCTGGCACTTCTTTAACATACAATATATATATAGTTAAATCCATATTCAAATATTGAAATAAAATTATTTATTCTGTACGTTTTTTTTTAAAATTCATATAGTGTGTCCTAAAATAATAGTAGTACGTATACACACTTTTTAATTTTTTGTGTATTTTTTTCATACTTTTACTAAGTGCTACTTTTCAGCCATTCCCATGCTTTGCATTTGGGTCCAGAATCTAGCAATATCCTGTTTATTGTTGTCAGATTTAGCGAGGGCTCTGCAGTTTTGAATGCAATTTTTAAGTAAGTCACCTTTTTCTTGTAATTGATTTAGATATTGTATCCATTATTTTCAATTGGTTATTGTTCAGTAATATTAAAAGAAAGGGAGTTGGGGGGGGGTGCCTGACCAAAAAGCATGTTCAATCCCCCTTTTATATAAATTATTTTATATTAAAGAGCTGTCTTAAGTCAGCAATGCTTACAATACCGTAGTCTCCATAATTTTATGTTTTAAACTCTATGGTCTTTAATTTCTCATACATCCTTTCAAAAATCTATTGTCTAGCCACCTTGCAATTTCAATTTCTTTCAGTTTTGATTGTTGATTATGATTATACATTTCTCTCTAGTAGAGAAATTTGAATATATATATATATATATATAGAGAGAGAGAGAGAGAGATGTATAGATATATACAAGGGGTGATCAAATGAAAAGGTACGAAACGACACGGTAGGTACAAATGTAGACTTTATTCAAAATATACACCATAGGCCTGAGCACAACGATCCCACTTATGAACAAGCCAGAGGATTCCTTGTTCCCAGAATTCCTGTGGCTGTGACGAGACCCAATCCTTCACATAGTCCTTGAGTACGTCGTCCGAGTTGAAGAGCTTCCCTTTCAGGTGTTTCTTCAGTAGCCCAAACACATGGAAATCGCAGTGCGACATGTCCGGACTGTAGGGCGGATGGTCCAACGTCTCCCATTTGAACTTCTCCAGTTCCATTTGTGTGACTCTGGAGACGTGTGGACGCGCGTTATCATGGAGCAGAACCACACCCTTCGTGAGCAGCCCCGGTCTTTTGTTCTTGATGGACCTGTGTAGGCGTCGGAGTGTCTCACAGTACACATCGGAGTTAATGCTTTTTCTGTGCTCGAGGAATTCCACAAGTAGCTGACCTTGAACGTCGAAAAACACAGTGAGCAACACCTTGCCTGCTGACTTCACGGTTCTGAACTTTTTAGGGGAGGTGACGACGCATGCTTCCAATGCATGCTGTCCCGCTTTGTCTCTGGCTCGTAGTGATGGCACCAGGTCTCATCACCTGTGACGATCCGCTTCATGAAAGCGGGGTCTTTCTGATACCGAAACAAATGTTGCAGTACTAGTCCCATACGCAGTTTCTTTTGCTGGTCGGTGAGCTGCTTCGGAACCAATGCGGCACACACCTTCCGAAATCGCAACCTGTCGTGAACAATTGTCCACTCGGTTCCATAGCTGACATCCACCTTCAGCGCCAACATTCGCAATGTGACACGCCGATCACTTCTCACTAGGTCGTCCACCTTGTCGATGAGATCGCTCGTGATGACAGTGTTTGCCTGCCCTGGTCTCTGGTCATCACCCTCACTCTCACGGCCTGCATGAAAACGGGCACTCCATTTTCTGACAGACGTGTCAGAGACACATTTCTCCCCGTAAACGGTCACCATCTACCGATGAATAGCTGCCGGTTTCTCACCTTCCGCTGTCAGAAATCGGATAACACTTCGTTGCTCCTCAATCGTCGAATTTTGCAACGCGAACGTCATCCTGTCCTTATACGGATTGCAGCATCATTTGGACGCCGCTTTTTATAAGAGCTTTTGCTCTCTCCTGCGCATGCGGGTGCCTGCGCATGATCCGATCCCAGTCAGAGCCTCCAATGGCATCCTGAGAAGTCTCCCTACATTCTTCCATGGCGGAATATGCAAATATTTAACTGTTTCATTTTTATGTCATTTCGTACCTTTTCATTTGATCACCCCTTGTATATAGAAATAGATATATATGAACTTATTTCACTTATTACCTTAAGACATTTGGCGGGAGAATATTTTGTCTGTTTTCAGACTTCGAATTGATTGCGGATTCTATTCTGGGGTTTTAAAAAATTCATACTTTTTTTTGTTAATTGAAACACGTTTAGCACACAAATACGGTGTTCAACGACACGAGGCATACCGGACATTATGCAGGAACGTTTTTCGTTCGTTATGGGAATCTTAGCTTTGTCAGGATTCGTCAACCGGGAACTTTAAGAACCATACGACTTCTGGTAACGAGTTGTTTTTGTCAGAATACGTAGATGTTGCAAAATTACATTATCATTTAAATATGAGAATGGGGTCGTTTTTTAGGAGACAAAGTTGGAGTTATTCTTCTTTAAACGGTTAAAGTTGGGAGCTCAAGACCATTTTAAGTTCCTCGATAGACAATTTAAAGGATTTATTACACTTTTTTCAAACTAAAAATGAATGGATAGGCTTCAAGACAAACTTGGGACTGATTGCCACATATCGGAAGTCCTTCCATACCGCCTCAGTCTTTGCCACACTTAATCGATTTGGGAACGAGGGAGCGTTACATTTTAAAAATTGACTACTTGACAAACGAAAATTTCTTCTCAATAACGGACATTTAGAAGATATTATCTGATTCATTTTATTTTTAAAAACAATTATAAGTTGAATATTCTTGCCTGAATTAGAAAACAATGGAAATACATAAACTTAAAAATGCTTCAAGTACATATTATTTAAAAATGCTAGATTAACTACACTTCAATAATTGTGAACAGTTAGGTATTAAGAAATCTGTATCCTATTTAACAGCATGATAACATTAAAAACGTCTCTGCACAAAAACAAAGAATTTAAATTTACCAGTGGATGCGTTAAGATTTTAAATGTTTTAGAGAAATAAATTCTTCATAGTGAACTCTGAAACATTTATTTAGGTGAATTTTTTTATACTAAATTACTGAGTACTGTAACCTTTCCTTTAATTTCCACACCACACTCACGGAAGGCTCTAGAGATTTAAAGCGCATCAGGCCGTTATACAGGGCTTCATTAGCGATAGTAAGAACCAAACCCAAGACTCGACAAAGTTGATCACGAGTTTGCGATTTGAACACTGATCTACCCCAACCCATTAATACATACTGAAGAACGACAACTCAGATAAATACACAAAAATCGTTTATTGAAATTTAATTGTGTGACATTTAATTGGCTTTATAATACCAAAAAAAAGCCTTTCAGATCTATAGAAAAGATGTGTGACTATACTTCATACATCAGGAAGAAAAACAAACCTAAATTCAAAGCTAGAACAGCAAACGAAGGCCAAGGATTAATGTGTCCATCTCAGTTTTCGTTACCTTGGGCGCTGAGATGCATGAGCAGATGTTTTGGTCAAGGGATCAGTCTGCCGCGAAATTTCTACTGTTTAGATCCCATGCAAGCTTGGTACTCATCTATCGATTTATTGAAGGATGAAAGGCTCAGTCAACCTTGCGTAGCCCAGAATTTGTACTTCGGAAGTTTGGCAGGGAAGCGTGTTACCCTACCACTCAGCCACTGAACTTCAATTTTGCAAATATATTCTATAAGTAAAGAGGTTAACATGCTTTATTTTCTTCCTATATTAACAAGAAAATAAACAAAGTACAAAGTGATTTATGTAATTGTGAAAGCAAAAAAAAAAAAATCCTTAAGAATTCATTGGTTATAAATATCTGATGTATAAGGATCAATTAACAAAAAAAAAAACGTTGAATACAATAAATCAATTTTGAAATAAGAATTGAAAAGTCAAGCTAAGTATAGAAAAATGTATTAATAAGTTTAAACAATTTTTTATGCTTATTTCATTTAAATCAGATTATGACAAGACTTTAGCCAATGAAACTATTTTAGAATGGATTATATTTGCAACGGTGTGAGTCCATGTCGTATGAATTAAAGGCTTTCGTATTCATTTCATAGAAGTAACTAGACAATTAATTATTAAAGAAAATACTTACTATCCACACCTTCAAGTCTAATCTGCATCTCAAGTCTACTATCACACATTCAAGCCCCCCCCTACGTATTATAAAAGATTTGTGAAGAGAGTTTTATAAATAGATTTTTGTAAATAAGGTAGAATTGACATTGAATAAAACAAGAGTTTAGACTGGTCGAATTTATGTTTATTAAAACATAGATTTACTTGCTATATGTCCTGAAATACAATTTATATTATTAACTATTTTGCAGCTTAAAATTAGCATATGGAAAATTAATAAAGGAAAAGTTATTGAATACTACATATGCATTACTAAAAACTGTCATGAAAAAAATTCGTCATTTATTTGATTCCATAAAGTCTATTGAGAAAAATTTAAATAAAAGTTAATTCGTAACTACAAAAATTTCTGAATGCATGATATTCGAATATTTAGACTCAAGCTTTTCTAAAATTGATGATTAGTTAAGGATGTTTACATTGTTTATTCAGATATTAATAATAGCTTTATTGATCGACAAATAGTATTTCCCTTTATCTAAACTATTATCGATATAATTTCCTTGTATCTAGTTTGCAATTACTTGTCATTACCCAATGCTCCAGTGAACTTCATTTATTTACAAAAGTTTATAAATGTATATAAATTTCCCATTATCCCGTAAACTGCATCAACATCTCAAAACAACTATATCAACAAATCTAGAAATCAATTTAATCAGAAACTATCAGTAGTAATTTGCGGAAACTAAATATTTTAACAGCTAAATAATGAAAGCATTGGAACTGCCGCGAAAGGGTTTTAAAATAAAGTTAGGATTTCATTTATTTTTTAAAAGTACTTAACAATTAAATTTAGGATCTAAATAAAAAAAAAAAGACTAAGTTTAGAAATTTCCACAAATTATGCTAATTTTAAATTGTTATTATCTAATCCTGCCGTACACTCTGATACAATTATAAAATAGTTTTAAACTAAAAAATCCTTTGAAATCAAATTTAAAACTAAATTTATTCATTTTCAATGTTTATATTTAAGGTACCCGACTACCCTAAAAGTAAGAATTTCGCCAAAAATTTAAAAAGATTATTATTTTAATTTATAAGCTATCTTATAAGCTTATTAAGTTTATTATTTTCTGTTCACTAGAACAAAAACTACAAGTTTTTAGTAAAAGCAGATGTCATTACTTTAAGCAAGATTTTACATTAAAAAGCATTTTTCTCGAAATGTGTTTTTTTTAAAAAAATGCTCAAATGGAAACAGCGCGCGATTGCCGACAAAATTTTGAAAATAATTAACTGAAATTTGCTGTGTATGTTCTGTATAATAGTAGAAGTGTTTTAATCTTCAGATTTATCCATTACTGTTTTATTACAAAATTTACAGTTCCTTATGTTAATATAATCACTTTTTTTAAAGCAATTTCATATAATAAATAAGATAAAGTGCTCTAGGTTTTGTAAAGACGAGAATATCTCTTATCCTGAAGGTCATTTTAAAGCTGAATATCATAGCAACACATCAGAATTGTAAAATTGAAAATTTGTTCATTTACTTTTGGTTCAGAATGAGCCCCGTTTATGTTATTTTTCGTAAACTTTTACCAATGTTTTCCCATTTTAGTAATAATAATTTATTTTTCTCTTCATAATCTCAGCATAGTTTTATTAAAATGTACTAATCAAATCTAAAAACTACCATATCTTCCTTTTTTAAAAAAAAAAAATTTGTCGCAATTTGTCGGATACTTAAAGTATTGCTCTTTTTATTTGATTTGATCCTGTTTGAATTCAAACAGATTTTAATGTAGACGGATACGTTGAAATGGTCGATTTTTGCAAAACTCACATTTTCAGTTTTTTAATTTGTAGAAAAAAAGCATTTAATTAGCTTTAAAAAACTTTCCTATTTTTTCTAGGTCGCTTACAAGCGAAGGTATTAAACGATTAGTAAAACATGAAAAACCAAAAGTGGATATTTAAGTAACCGGAAGTGAGAGTTTAAATGCATTTAAACTCGCCAAACAGGGTTTATATTCCATATCTTTTTAAAAATATATAATTTTCACAAACTTTTGATTTAATAGAAAAAATAATTACGCATTTTGAGAGTATTTGAAAAGTAAATCTAGCAGTATTTGTTTTTTTTACATTCAAATTGATTTGATAAAAACTCTGTTTAGTTGCAAAACAAAAGTCATTTGCTTTATTTGATAGAATATCAGTGAATTATTAGCTCGTATTATTTTTTTTAATAATTATGTGGAATAATATATGTAAAAGTGTTTCCATACACTTCAGTATAAAGCAAATAGGCACCAAATAAAGTTTCAGTTTCCAAGAACAACTCCGAGAATAATATTACCGATGAATATTTTTGAAGCTTGGTACCATTACTTATCATAATGTTTTCTAAGGCTAAAATGATGATTATAACAAGAATAGTTTTTATATTATGGTCTAGTACTATTTGTGAGTGCTGTAAAATATGGCAAATTTCTTCTATTGGCTGTTCAACTAGCTCTTGAACATTTATTTACATTTGTTACCAAAAGTTTTTGCTACATACTCTAGATACACTCATAATGATTCTTTTGACACTAAATTGCATACAAATTGGGTCAATAAATTTTCATGAAGACTTTTTGGAATGTTCTTAAAATTTCTTCAAAATTCCTTATAAAACTACCAATTTTCTGAAGTTTAAATAATTTACTGTAAATATTACATAAGCTTTGATTATTTACTTACAAACAAAAGTTAACATGGTATAAGTTTTTTTCTGACTCACATTTTATTAAAAGATCCCTACGTATACGTATATACCTTAAGTCGCTTTGACCATTCATCAAACGGTGAATGCATTACCTTCAAGAGAATTTACATTGCTATTTCCTTCAAGAACTTTTAATACTATTCATATAGCCGTTTCCAATACCGTGACTATAATTTATAGTCAAGTGGATTCAAAACTCGACAGCTGAATGGTCAATCCTTGTGCAACATATGAGTTAAGCACATTCTCTTTCAACAACCTCTGGGTCGTCTTCAGCGTATCAGCAAGAGCAGAGACCTATTTAAAATTCCAATCATTTCCATTGAACAGATTTACGTTCAGGGGTTGCACTATTGGTTCGAGAGAGTGTCTTGATATTTTTTGTCGTGGTTTTTTCACTCTTTATTTGCAAAACTGAATCACTGAAATGTATGCATGGTTGACATCCCACCAAAACATTACAGAGGCCGGATTTTGAGCTTTCTGCTAGCATTGTTTTTTCTCTTAAAATTCTTAGGCAATTTTTGTGTATATTCGGTCATTCTTGATATTGAAAAACTTTTCAACATCAATAATAGTTTTTTTGGTAAACAGATCTCAGGTGGTCAGACAGGTGGTCAACTGTTTATGCAACAGTGTTTTTACTTCAAGGTATCAAACTAATCTAAAATTGCAAATTTTGCCAAAAATTGATAACATTTTTATGATTTTATTTTATAGGCCATCTTACTAGCTTTATACTTTAAAAATACCAATTTTATTACTTTCCGTTCTCTAGAACAAAAACTACAAGTGTTTTAGTAAAAGCAGATGTCATTACTTTTTAAGCAAGATGTCATACTTTAAAACTACATTTTACTTGAAATCTGTTTTATTGAAAATGCTCGAATGGGAACAGCAATAGCTAAAAAAGTTTTGAAAATAGATAATTAACATTTTTGTGTATGTCTTGTGGAATAGTAGAAGTGTTTTAACCTTCAGATTTATCAATCATTGTTTTATTGCAAAATTTACAGTCCCTTATGTTAACGTAATCACTGTTATTTTAAGCAATTTTCTACAATAACTAAGATAAAGCGCTCTAGTTTTTGTAAAAGTTAAAATAACTCTTATCATGAAGGTCATTTCGAAAATGAATCACATAACAACACTCCAGAATTGAAAATTTTTCATGAACTTTTGGTACAGAGTGAGCCCTTTTCTGTTATTTTTTGTAAATTTTTTCCCATTTTAGTAATATTAATTGTTTTTTATCTTCTTAATTTTAGCTACTTTTTCTTATAATGCACTAAACAAATCTAAAAACTACAAAAAAAAATCTCCATATCTCCATTTTTTATAAACAAAAAATTTGTCGCAAGTAGTCGGACCTTAAGATACCACTGCGCCTTATTTTATAAATAAAACTTATCAATTATTCTTTGATAACTTCTTAAGTACAAGAGTTTCATTTATTGTGAGACACTTTGTTCTTGACACATTCGTCTGTTTAACAGTCTTCTTTCAACAAGTATTCCGACGAATGCTTTCCGGTATTGCTATGACGAGAACTGGTATACTCTTTAATTGGGGAAGACCTTCTCTATATATACTACGGTCTGCAATGCTGCTGGTATAAAACAATCTATTAAATGTTCAACGAATGAGTGTCATTCTGAAGTCTAAATACTTAATAACCTTTAAAAAAGGTTTTTAATATATAGAAAAAAAGTAGGCTCTATTTAGTTGGACTTTTTTTTTTCGTGTTAAAGCTCTAAGGAATTGAAAAAAAAAAGAGTGAATGTCTGCAATTTTGGAAAAAAAAATATTACAGAAAAATTCCTGCAAAGTAATTTAAAATCGTTTGTTAAGTCTCAGTAGTCAAAGCACATTATTTCAAATATTTTGTATTATAACTTAAGGCTCAAGTTCATAGATTTGATATTATCTTATAAATTGGAAGTTCTTTTAAAAATATCATTACATTTAATTATCATACAGTTTATTATAAGTGATTATTCTTTTTTTTTTGCAATTTTTATATAAATATCTAATTTATATATTTATGGTAGTTATAGTTAGAATTGGTGTGTAGTCATTTTAATATATTCTATGTCAAACCTGTGATACTATACTGAATTAGGGTCTTTTAAACTATCCGATGATATAAAAATATTAATTTTTGAAAACGCATGAATAAATTAAAAGATTTGTAATTCATAATTAAGTTTATTATAATAATGAGATTTTTGGAATGAAAATATTAATTTAATGCAATCAGTAGAGAAGGGATAAGTTAAAGGTGCAATCGTCCTATAGATTAACAGACTCTGTAAATGTTATTCATTTCATAAAGTTCAAATCTTTTTCTCAAATGGAAAGATCATCAATCAAGCAAATCAAGCACATGAACAAAATGTTTTAATTTTATTATGGAAGTATTCTTTTAAAATATCCCTTTTAAATATTTAAAGAAAATCTAAGAATAAAAATATTTAAAATAAAAAAAATGTAGGACTACCTAGTTATTGGAACTGTCATTAAATGGTGTTGTGTAGCCTTAAATATCTTAGTGTTCTTGAAAAAGGGAATTTTCCCTTTTGAGAGGAACGGCATGGCAGCGGTAGCAGGTGATATATTATATACGCGTTGTAATTCTTAAATTTATCAACAGATTTTTTATAAGTTTTGTTTTGCGTTCTTGTGGTGGAAAATAAAAATGATCTGCTGTGAATTAGAACTGAGACACTTTTCCTGAACACTGGCCCCAAAGTAAACACAAGGTTTTTTAGTTCTGCTATTACATGTACTTAAAGCAATGTAATGCATAAGTATACTAAATATGTAATTTAAATATTAAATATATATATATAATAATGTAAAAATTTAATTAATATTTAAAAAAAATAATATGTTTAAATGAGATGTTCTAAAAATTATAAAGGTATATATATATATATATATATATATCCAATTTTAAATAACGTTTTTATAATGATGGAAATTTTTGAAATTAAAAAAGAAGATAAATTGAAACACATATCATAGGAAACATGACTAGTTCTTATTACGAAAACAAACCATGGTTTAGAAACTAGAAGCTAAAGAATAATTCTAGGCAAATATTTTTTTTATAGGTGGGTCATTAAATTTTCACAAACTGAAAAGCGCATTAGAAATTAAAAAAAAAAAAATGAAAAAGATAGCACATTTTTTTCTAGTGTATGCATCATGTTATAAGTACAAAAAAAGAAAAATGTATCTCATAAATAAAAATAGAGTTTTCCCATCCCTAATTAAATTTTCTCATTAAAGGTATTAGCTTTAATCTCTAGTAAAGTAAAAGAGCTTTTATTTTATATACTTTTATTTCTTTATTTGTTTTTAAATCTCCAATTATACTCATTCTACTAATATTTTGTCATAAAGTAATGGAATTATTTTTCAACTAGTTGTTACCAACATCAATTATAATTAAGCCTTAATAAGTTTATATAAAGTAGCATAGAAAATTAAAAACACCCGTATAACTAAATAAAAAAGTATATGAGTTTACACATATGATGAATGTAATTAACTAAAAATTCAATATCAAAGGAATTTAAAGATAAATGTCTTCTTATTAAAATATCTTTACAAAAATTGTGAAATCTATTATCTGACGGGTATTTAAAACGGGAGCAGGCGCGCACTTGATACTACCGTCAATGTTCACGAGGGGTGACTGAGGCATCACAATCATTTTTTTTTATAATTGTTTTTACTGTACAGGATAAAAATCACACACAATTAGGTAATTTAACTAAGAGAAAATATACATATCTACTTTTAAGGACTTTTCATTTTTTCCTTAATAATTTGAGGGGAAAACAATATCAATAGAACTGAAACAAGTTTTCAAATATGTGTGAGTACCAAAGTATACTTACCTACTTTCAAAAACTTTTCAATATTTCTATGATAACTTGAGAAAAAAATCCAACAAAACTGAACTAAAATGTTTTAAATGTGCGAGACCTTATAAAGGACACAAATTTCTAACATTACAGAAATGTTATTTGCAGGCAAAACTGTCATATTCTGTTAAAGTTATTGCAGTTTTATTGACCTTTGATGATCGACAAATATCATGTTAAACTTTTTTCTCGCTTGTGTCTTTTTGACAGGGCGAAGTGTGTCTCGTAGTACATTTATAGCTTCATATTTTTTTCGATGGAGCTCTTAAGGTAGCATTTGAAAATTTTCCTTTCAACTCAAACGTTTTATGTTCATTGTATTTCTCAAATTTACTTTCACTATCATAATCAATATGCATTATTTCAGCAGATTATCCCCTTGCTTGTGATCACAATTCCAACTTCCTTAAACAAAGATTCCAGATGCCCTTTTCATTTTTTTTTATATATTTTACTCACTTACATTTATAAACCATAATTTGACGGACAACACAGCAAACAAAGCCACTAAGTTATTCACTGGGGGGATGTAATATGTTACTAGAAAATATTTTGGAATAAAAGTAGTCGCGTGGGAAACTCAGTAACAACATGTATATTAAGGTTGTAGAAAAAAACGTTTGTTACTCCCGAAAAAGAGGAAGATATGTGACAAAAACCTTTTCGTTTCCATGAAGACTGTCATATAGGAGGAGGATGACAATATCATTGGTAACAGATTTCCTAGAATTAACGATTTCGTGAACTTGGGATAGCTATGTACTTAGCGCGTCTGCTCAAGGGATACCAAAGAACTTTTCAGCACCGTCCTATATGATAGTTATCATGGGAACTAAAATATAATTTTCATCTCTCTCTCTTTTTTGGGAATGCGTGGCAAAGGTTTTTCACAATTTTAAGATACTCGGAGTGACTGAGTTCCCTAATGGATCACTTTTGTTCCAAAATATTTTCTATGAACATGCTATGTCCCCCCCCCCCGTAAGGAATTTACTGGTTTTGACGAGTGTGGTGTATGACTTATTACGGTTTATGGTCAGAATATAAAAAAAGAAAGGGGCATCTGAGATTTCTATTGAAGGAAGTTAAATTTGATCTAGCAAGATAAGAACCTTCTGAAAAATGAATATTTATCATGATAGCGAAAATAAATATTAGAAAAATGATGAATATGAAACTTTTGATATGAAGGGAAAATAAAGGAGCCTAAAAAACTCCATCAATAAAGATAATAAGCCAAAAGTGTATCACGAGACACACTGCGCCCTGTCAAAAAGACATAAGCAAGAAAAAATTCTACATGCTATTTGCCAATCATCAAAAGACAATAAAAATACTATAACCTGAACAAAATATGAGTGTTTTGTCTACAAATGTCATTTCTGTAATATTAGTGAAAGGTTTCTGTGCTGTGTGTCTTTTATTAAGAGGACTTGGTAATCCATCGTATTTTTATTTTAATTTCATCTTATTCTTTGTATTTACCTTTTGAATGATGTTTCATTTTTGCATGTCGGAAAGTTAGACGTTGGATAAAATTACATTTAAAAAGTGTAAATCAACAAATTAGGCAATTCGACTACATCAATTTTTTAGAAAAAAAATAAACTAAAAAAAGCGTTTTGATAGTAAATTTCTATTTTAAGAAGAGAAATAATAACTATAAAAAAAGTTGTAATATATAAAGCAATATATTACCAAGGCATTACAATAATGCATTTTTTTTTTGTTTTTTTTGCGAAATGTATGCATGTTAAAATGTTTGCATTAAGGCATTTTATATCAATAATTAAATAATTTCAGTCCTTATTTCTCAAATGTTTTTGATACAAATATAGAACATCAATATTATGTGAAGAAAAAAACTAAAATTTCGGTCATGACAGAAAAAGATTTTTATTAATTATTTTTCTTGAATTTTCTCGTGCAATTAATACTCTCTAAAAACTGTTCATTTATAAAAATGTATGGGTTGAAAAAAGACAAAATGCAATTACTTTAAAGAAAAACATGTAACTTATGTCTTAAAGTAATATTTTAAGTTTATTTGAGCTTATTATAATTATTTTTTTCAGAGTTCTAAACTTTAAACTGGTTTTTTTCCCCAGATTGTGTATTGTGATGGATTAGTACATTCAAAATACTACCCCTACCATAATTAATTACCAATCACTTCCATTTTTTACCTGTTTGTTATATATGAAGCACGTAACAAAACTAGGGATCTATTTTGCTGTAAACTAAATATTTTTTTTAAAAAAATTAACATGTACGAGAGAGAGAGAGAGAGATATTGATTTTTTTTCATTGAATTTTAGCATACATATCAACATTTTATGTTTTCTTCCAAATCTAATAAATTTATTGTAAAATTAATCCCTAAACTTGTTTAGAACATCCTTAAGTATATTACAAACAATTTCAGGTCAAAAAATTAATAATTGCAGAAAGAGTAAAATTTTAAAATATTCCGAATTTTCTTTTAAAAATTTTAATTTTTAAGAATAATATGTAAAAAAAATCATCTCGTATCATTTTTCTGATCATAACTATTATATAAAATGATAAAATATAATTTTTAAATACATAATTAAAAACGATTGTTGAAAGGGTACAAAACCCTCTTAAAGTTATGTACATTTGAAACATTTTAGTTCAGTTTGATTGGATGTTTCCTCAAATTATAAAAAAAAAAAGATTAAAACTCTCTAAAAGTAGGTAAATATACTTTCTCGTAATTAAATTATTCACTGAAGTTTGATTTTTATCGTGTATAATAAGAATAATTATAAAAAAAATGGTGCGTGGTACGTCACGCTATTGAAGTGAAACTTCTTTTTGACGTTGGCCGTAAATGCAGGAATATATCTAATTATAATATATTACTGGTGGAATTAATTTTAATAAATAAAATTCGTGCTTCATTTATTGTATGAAAATAATATTTTTATTCAATTTTCTACATCATCATTTTCCAATAAAACACAATAGTTTTCTGGTAACTGAAGTAGGATATGAAAATCCTGGATTGTAGTTGGGAACGGGAGAAAAGGGGAAGAAGAAATGGAAGAAACTTGCATCAATCGTGGTTTCGTATCTTGTTGTTTATTCTTTAGCATCGTTGTTTGTAAAATATTTTTGTGCTCAGCTACAGGCGTTTTCAAATAATCTCTAAACCATAATCTATCACAAATCGAATTGAAAATTTCTGTGAGCATTTTTATGGGAAACTTAATCTTTGTAACGTAAGATAAAATTTATTATCGGTTCACATTCATTTGTTCCATCACGCGCTAGACTTTTGAGGGCTGTGTTATTGTCGATGTCTCAGGGTATTTAACAAAGTCCGTATTAATCTGTGCTGTCATTCGAAGAATCTCAATAGCATCGGTTGATCATTCCCAGCATCGGTCATTAGACTCAGATTTAAGAGAGTATTTTTCACTGTTTTTTGAGTGCTCGATATTCTCTCAAGCACTCTGATGGAGATTTGGCAGTAGCACTTGATGAATTTACAATTCTTTTTTTTTGTAACTTTTTCGATTGGACTTAATGATAGTTTCTATTTCTTCCATGAAACTCGTTTCATCTGTGTGCATTTGATTTAGGCATTATACGCAGGTTTATTAATAATCCAACGCAAATGAAAATTAAAAAAAAAACAAATTAGCTGCTGAACACATCACCATGTGGCCAACAATCTAAGGTAATATTTCAAAAAACGCACGCTTTTTAAGTGAGAGCTCTTTTGCTTGCACCGTAACGCACACGCTGCAACACATACAACCATTGATAGATGAACCCGAGTCTGGAGGAATAGAAGTGTGTTGGAATTCGACCAACCGTAGAGGCGGGCAATCATTCAACTTTTTCACCGATATGACGCAAGTCACGTGGTGTCCCCCCATTCTCATTTCCACCCTCTCGCTATCTCCACACCATGGCAACGATTCGAGGGGATGGGGTAGAGCTCCTACTTCCGTTTGGTTTTTCAACGTAACACAAAACTGGACAAATTCCCCGTTCACTCTAGCATCAAAAGAAGTTTCACTTAAAAAAAGATTAGGGAGACTTCTTCACCCAACTTGACTTTTTACGTTAGTATCGATTACGTGCTTTCTCTCGATTTAAATCTTTAAGAGCTTGACTTTAATGAAAAACACACACAAAAAATGTTGCTAAAGAATTTAATTTATTTTTGGCATGAAATAATAGTTTAAGCATAAAAAAGTTTTAAAATTAAGTTGTGGAAGGAAGAGTAATTTAAATCTGTAATATTAGCAAATCACATTGGTCTGTTTGGAAATTTTAATTTCTGAATTATTAATTGAAAGAAAATGCTAGACGAGTACGATCCTTGAAAGATCTATATAATGCATTACATTTGATGTATGTATATTTATGTACAATGTCTTTTCTGTTGTGAACCTAAAATTGAAATTCGCATCATAGTCAGATTTTATTTTACATATTCTCCAAATTCAAATTTCAATTGAGGCTTACTTTATTTTTTTTCAGCACTCAGTTTATTTATTTTTTTAAATTCAAAATACAATCAAGTGAATAAAAAATAATAGTATAACAAAATAGTTTTGGATGAATTATTTTTAATAAAGATATCGTTTGTACCTCTTATCTTCATTTCAGCATTGTGGTAACATACGAAAAATTGATTACATAAAGTTTTGCTTATTTTCTATCCTTAAATAATTTTAAAAGTGTTTTTAATTGTCAAGAGACAAGGAAAGAACTGAAAAGTTTATTATTTTTCACTTCAGTCAAGGTTCAGGTTACCTACTCATGCCATTCGACGGTACAGTATGTGACACAGAGTTTTTTTTTAAAAAAAGGGGGGGAGGAATCACTCAAAAACAAGAAAAGAAAAGTACGTCCAAAGCAGGTAATTCAACGGGATAGGTGTTTAATTACTAAAACCTTTGCTCAAAAATCAAATTCTGCCCGCTAAAAAAGTTGCTATAGAGTTAGCTGAAAGATTTTTTTTCCTTACCTTACCTTGAGAGTATTTAGTACTTCAAAGAGAGTATTTAGATCAGCCGGATTACCCAAACGTTGTGCTCTAGGAAAAGCTTTTGTAAATTCGAACAAAAAAAGCATCAATTTTCCGTTATAATAATTTTATATTTACTTAAAAGGAGTTGCAAAGATAAATTTTTTTTTAAGAAAGTGAATTTCAGGTTATTGCATTTTTAAATTCTTCAGCTCATTACCTTTCCAAAAACACCTCATTTTTATCCCTAGCTTAGTTAGAAGTGCTAAAATTTTGTTTTTAAAGAACCATCTAAACGCGAGTCACCAATTTAAATGGTTAGAAAAAAGGTAAACATTGCACTTCCTCTTGGGCCAGCTTGAAGTTTGAAGTCATTTTTTAAAATTTCTGTAGGGCATGTTATGAAACGGATGAGATCTCGCCTCCGACGTTTCAAAGCAAAAATGAGGGGGCAAAAATTATCAGATGGCAAAGCATTATGTGGCAAAAATGGATTAACAGAAGCAACTATTGATCAATCGCAAACATATTATGGTCTTGCCATTCGAAGAAATTTATCAAGTGTAAAGGATATGAGACAAGCTATATGGGCACTATTTCTTCACAAAATATCTACGCATAAAAATCCACAGCATGGATTTCGTCCATCAGGACCTGACACATGGTGTCAGTATAAGAAGGCTCAACTGGAAAATAAAGTTTATCTCCACAAATATAAACTTACAGGTACTGTTATTGAAGCAATAAGGCCTATTTTTAGGGACCTTTCGGGTCCAGAATTATTGAAAAAGTGCTTACATGGAAACAAGCAGAATCCGAATGAAAGCATTACTAATGTAATTTGGTCTCGTGTCCCCAAAAAGACGTTTGTGCACATAGAAACACTTTCCTTTGTTACATATGATGATATTTCATCTTTTAATGAAGGGAATACAACAAAACTGGATATTTTAAGAAAAACTTAACATAGAGTCAGAATATTATGCGACATGCTGCATGGAACCTCTCGACAAAGAGAGGACTACAAGGGCAAGATATGCCAATTTACAGGAAACTAAGGAGATTAGAAAAGTAAAAAGACTTAAAAGAATGAAACAAGAAGATGAAATTTAAAAGATGCTGAAAATTTGGAATATGGAGCTAGAATGTTTTGATAAGGTAACTTTTTTTTAAAAAAAATGTGTTTTTCTCAAAATGTCATTTTTGAAGGTTCGATGTACCTTTTCTCAGAAAGTATATATCTGATGTCAACAAAATTTGCATGACACACTCTTTAGATATTCTAGTATATACTGAAATGAGCTTTTAGCAAAATTTTGTATATATATTTTTTTATTATTTTTTTCTGCCGAAAAACACTGTTTTTTCACTATGCATCAAACAAAATTTTTTAAAAAAACTAATGGAAATTGCAAAAAGAGCTTATTTCAGTATAATAATAAATGTATATTTAACTTGCAAAAAAAAAATTTGGGGATTATATTTCCAACATGTGTTTAGAAAAGGTACATTGAAAAAGGCCTTTTTAACATTATCAGTATAGAGGGTTCCGATAGTTCTTAAAATTTTAATTGTTTCTTTTTTCCCTAAATCATAGTTACAACTACCCTACTATGAAATTCAAGTCTCATTCCACTTAAAATTAAAAAGTTTAAAATATTACCTTTCAGGATTAAAGAACTTTGAGGGATTTTCTTACTGAGAGATTTAAAATGTTTTCCAAGACCCTTACGTATTTTTTCTTTCTTTTCCCTTCACTTGAACATGCGATTATTCTGTGGCATTCTTCCCTCTTTTTACTTATATTTTAATGTAGAAAAAGAATAATACTTGCCGTTGCATGCTTAGCAATTGAATTAACAGGATGTTGACGTTTTCATCTTTTTACATACACTTATATCCAAAGATTAAAAATAATTCAGGGTCACGCGGATATCGAACTGAAAAATATATTAATATATCACTCGTAAAACGAAAACACACATCTTCAAGAATTATATGCAAATTTCGGGTAGCCACCAGATGTCAACTATAGAATGTCACAATGACGAGAGTGTAAGAGGGGAATATATAAGGAATACAGACAAGAAGTAGAATTGTCCACAAGCGCTTTCTACGCCTTTCAATGACCGTTTGGAATATGGGCGTCTCCAGCTGATAGTATACGAGGAACTCGGACTCGCCCAGAGTTCCATCTCTAGGCTTTGGGAACGATTTCAAGACGATGGTAATGAGAATAGACGTTATAGTGGAGGTCATTCCCTAGTTATAAAGCCGAATGAGGACCGGTATTTGGCTGTTACTGCCAAAAGAGACGGTGCGCAGCGTCAGTCCGTCGGTTCTCTTCAGTCGCTGGTATGACAGGTTTCAA
Source organism: Trichonephila clavata (assembly GCA_019973975.1). Lineage (NCBI taxonomy): Eukaryota > Metazoa > Arthropoda > Arachnida > Araneae > Nephilidae > Trichonephila > Trichonephila clavata. Next base: position 39,091 of record BMAO01002702.1, read on the forward strand.
GGCGGACCGGGTACAGACACTGAAGGCAGATTGGTCTAAAGATCGATGAGCTTTCAGAGGTGTTTCACTTACTACAACTGATTGCCGCCTGTGGTTAGCTTGGAGAAGATAACATGCATTGTGGATATCACAACAGTGGGCATGTGTAATATTTTCTGACGAGTTCAGGTTTAGCTTGGAATCTGATTCTCCTCGAACTTTCATATGGAGAGCACCAGGTACCCGTCACCATCAATAGAACATCATTAAACGACACCGTTTCGGTTGTATAGGATTGCTCTTTTGGGAAAGGGGGAATTATTCTGGGTTCCAGAATTGACCTGCATGTTCAATTTGGAACCACGACAGCCCAAATCTATCTGGAGGTCATCCTGTAAAATCATGTAAGTTTGTCTCGGGGTGCCATGGACGCATAATTTGTGTTTATGGAGGACAAAGCCCGTCCTCACCGTGCCAACATCGTAAACCAATGCCTTCAAACGGAGGTTATCACCCGTATGGACTGGTCAGCATTCTCATCGGAATTTAATCCAGTAGAGCATGCGTAGAATATGTTTGACCAACGAGGTGCAGCCCATCAACCCCCACCTACACATCTACAGGAACTTCGGAGAGCATTCATTGATAAGTGGTGTTATATTCCCCATGATCAGATCGATAGTAGGATTCTCGTCTGGGAGGCATACTATGCATTAATCCTCCTACCAAGCTGTTGTAATATCGGTTTTTGTAAATAGGTTTTTATGTGTGTCTAATTTGCACTGGAAAGTAAGATCTGGAAGTTTTATTAATGATATCAAACATATAGAATTTTTTTGTTCTTTACCTTTTGTTTAATAAGAACGCTTTACAAATAAGTCACATATGTTTTAGAATTGACTCTTTCTTTGCCTGAACTTGCATTAAAGTTAGTTAATGGACATGAGTCTACTTGTAGCGTCACATAAAAGTAGGCACTTCCTATTCTTTGTTTAAATTACTGAAGTAAATTTTTTCTTTGAATCTGGAGTACATTACATTCAATGACCAAAATATTATTTTAGGATTTTTCTCTTAAAAAGCCAGTAGAGAATAATATATTTTATATCAGCTCTAAATCAAACTTAAGTTTCTGATTTAAGATATCCGACTGGTTGCGACAACTGTTTTTTTTTTTAAAAAAGGAGATATGTGATTATTTTTTGTTGTTGTTATTTTCAGTTTTTCTTAGTGCATTTTAAGAAAAATGTGCTAAAATTAAGAAGAGAAAAAGAAATTATTTGTACTAAATTGGGAAAAAATAGGTAAAAATTGACAAAAAATAACATAAACGCTGTCCATTCTGTACCAAAGGTTTATGAACAAATTTTCAATTTTTCAATCTAATGTGTTGCTATATTATTCAATTTTGAAATCCCTTTCATGATAAGAGATATTTTCTTTTTTTACAAAATCTAGAGCACTTTAACTCAGTTATTGTATGAAATTGCTAAAAAAAAACAGTGATTATATTCACATAAGAGACAAAAATTTTGTAATAAAGCAGTGAATGACAAATCTGAAGGTTAAAACACTCCCACTATTATACAGAACTTACAGAAAAAATTTCAGTTAATTATGTTCAAAACTTTTTTAGCAAATCATAAAAAAAATTGTCAATTTTTGGCAAAATTCACAATTTTAGGGTAGTCGGAAACGTTAATCCGCAGAAAAAGTAAAATAAATGATTTTTTGCTGAATAATGTGGATATATTTTCCTTTCGCAGAAAACCAAGAGTTTAAGCAACCTCTTTTTGTGCCAAAAATAATATTTATTTTTACTCCTTCAAACATAAATCTATAAACCCCTGAGGAATAAAAAAAATAAAATATTCTTCTTGTTATTTAATTTTTCATTTTTTAAAACATTGAATGATTTAATAAAATGTTTTAATGTAGAATACAGAGTAAAATCGAGTCTTAAATGGAAAGCTAATGTAGAATTATCAATGATTATTTTATGTTTCATGCATAACTGGCCATCAATAAACGAATATGATAATGTTATAAACGAATTTCTAGATTAACTTGAATATCATTTTAAGATTAACATCACGCTCTACAACAATGAAAGATTTATTGGCAACCAAACTTACTCATTTTCTTACTCAGGAGAATAAAGCTCACCCAAAGGGTTTCGAGCTGCGAATCGATCCTCCGAGAAGATACTTTATTTATATACTAAACGAAATATATACAGAAAAGGATTCCGATTGAGGGACTCTCCCCGAAATTCTTGAGAATATTTGGAAGAATATAAGATATAGTAAAAAAAGTACTTTATAACAAAAATAACAATGCAAATACAAGCACTTACACATTCACACTGACACAAACACTCACACATTCACAAACACTAACACACAGATATTTTCTTTTTAATGAGACAGGAGAAACCTTGAAAAATAAATAAGATACACGGAAATGCCACTCCACCACCATGCCAAACTAGGGTAGGGAGGAGTGCTAGATAAAAGAGAGTGAAGATCTAAACATTTTTCTGTATTATATTTTTGGAAAGAGAGAAATAGAGACAGTTCCCTCAAGCAGCAGCAGATGTAAGACCCTCACAAGGGGAAGAAATAAGCGCAGGAGTTTCGTTGGTGGCCAATAGGTGTAGTTAGTTAAGAAACCGAAGACAAAAGGGGAAGAGACACAACATCCACTCAACTTTCTCCAATATATTTGCATCCCAAGGCAAAGGAATCTACAGCCACGAAGGAATGCGAGCCAGAGACCTTCTGAATAGCAACCAGCCTTATTATTTTGAGTCTCACCAACTGACATAATAACATCTAATCTCGTAATCCTCATTACACACCATCATTGCGAATACTTTGAGCTTCGATGGGTTTAGAGTGCAATAGCTTCTCTATACAGCAAGTCTTCAGTGAGACAAACACTAGAACACAAGCACTAGACACAAGACTAGCACCGAATCAATGTCAACCCTTATTTAATGACCACACATTTTTGACTACATTGATTACACTGGTGTGCAAAAATTAAGGACGAAGTCGAAAAATTAGAATATCAGCTGAACGAAGAGGCAGAGCGGACAGAAAGACCAATCAGGAGATTAAGTGAGGTGATGTACTGTAGCACATGCGCAGATATGCAGGTAGACGTAATGGGGGAGTGTCTGAGTAGTAAAGCATGTTGTCGGTGTAAGATTAGTATTTCTGGCAAAGAGATTGCACACCGTATAGCAGTTAAAATCACACCGAGTTGCTGCCTCAGCGAGAAATGGTGAATAATCAATCTGTTAGACGACATCTGGATGCTTTTACCCGAGGTCGAATCATTGGGAAGTTGAAGGAAGGTCGCAGTGTGACAAGTGTGGCTGCAGAGTTCGGAATTGCTCACAGCATCGTTTCACGACTTTGGAGACAATTTAAAACTACAGGAACGGCTATCCGGGGTTCAGTAGTGGTCGTCCACGAGGAACCACACCCGCAGATGACCGGTATATTGCCTTACAGGCCAGAAGAAACAGGCGGCAGACAGCGGGAGAAATCGATAGACACACGACACAGGCGACTGGACGGCCGATATCGCGTTTTACCGTGGCCAGAAGACTGCACGGTGGTGGTCTGTTTGCACGACGCCCTGTACGTTGTGTACCTCTAACGCCTGCCCATTGGAGAAGGCGTTCTCTGTGGTGCCGGGAATACCGGAATTGGAGAGACAATGAATGGGGACGAGTACTCTTTACAGATGAGAGCAGATTCTGTCTGAGTAGCGATTCTCATCGCATACTCATCTGGAGAGAGAGGGGAAGCCGCAATCCTCCCTCGAACATCATTGAAAGGGACAGGTATGGAGGTGGCGGTGTTCTCGTTTGGGGAGGCATCATGCTTGGTAGTCGTACAGACCTTCATATCTTAGACGCAGGTTCAGTCAACGGGACCCGTTATTGCAACGAGATTCTTCTTCCATATGTGCGTCTTTTTAGAGGCGCTATGGGTCCGCAGTTCCTTTTCATAGACGACAATGCACCATGTCATCGCACAATAGCTGCCGAACAGCTCTTAGAGAGTGAGGATATTGAACGTATGGATTGGCCGGCACGATCTCTGGATCTCAATCCCATCGAGCATGTATGGGATTTTCTAGGCAGACGCTTGGCAGCTCGTACCTTACCACCAGTAACGATTCCAGAGCTTCGATTGGCGCTGCAAGACGAATGGGCAGCAATGCCTCAACAACTCATTGACTCCCTCATTCTCAGCATGGGCAGACGCTGTGAAACCTGCCTAGCAGTCAGGGGAGATCATATCCCCTACTAAAGACCATATATTTCTTACTGGACACCCATCACAGGGATGTTTCGGCCTTCAGTCGCATTGCGCTCCATGCTACTTTTTCAATAAAGCTTCTTTTTATCCCTCTGATTTCTCTTTTAGTAAGTGTTGCTTACATTACTCATGTCCTTACGTATTGGGGATCTTACGGTATTAAATGTGTTGATTTGGAATGCTTTTGTACAAAGTTATATTGAAAAAACTCGTCCTTAATTTTTGCACACCAGTGTATATACGTATTTACAAAACTGATTTGTAAAAGAAACTTCTAAAATAAGATTTTCATATAACTTCGTAATTTATTTCAGAAAAGAAATGGTATTTTATTCGAAAATAACTTAGAAATTCTGCTATTAAATAAATTAGAAAACAAAACGCGCGCGAATTGACTTCTATCTCTATTCCATTTACCCATTAACTTAAAGTACCTTATTTATTATACATAGATTTTAGGAAAAAATTAAAGACGATTTTAGGAAAACAAGTTTATTGAAGAACAACAAACATTCTGTATTCGTGAGATAATAATGACATTCGTTTCTAGTTTGGGAGATATAAAAAAATATTTTTAGCTTTAATTAATTTGGAACATTTATCTGTTTAATAGAAATTATAAAATATACCTTTTTGAATTACATTAATTAAAGCCGAAAATTTTCCAAAAGCAAAAGTCAAGAAATTCATTTTAGGATAAATTCTTATACAAAAAAAATTGGGGAGGGGAGGGGTTGCATGATATACTTCTTAAGAAATTCTTCCCTATTTGAAACAAATTAACATATTATGCAATAACTGTAAAGTAAATATTTTTAAGGAATTTTAGTGACATTCAGTTTGCCATAATATAATACATTTGAAGATTTCAATTATGTGTTCATCAATACCGAGTTTCTCTACTTCTGGTATAAAACCAATAACATAAAGATTTCGGTATTTTTCCATATTTTTTATACTTCAGATGGATATATTAACCATTTTTGATAAGATTTGTTCTGAGAATATCATATATTGTTTACAATTAATACGCTCCCAGTATAAGTATTAATTTAACATTTTCATAACACATTGTAGATTTTGTTTTTAATATGTATAATAAAAACAATTATATATAATTTTTGTAAGGATTTGAGTGCTTCTGAAATTGGCATATTTTTTGAAAACTTACTTACTTTCACTGAGAATCATTATTAATTTATAATATTGAATTATTAATTCATAATATTTTTAAACATTTTTCTTTTCATACAAGTGTTTATTTCCCAGTAACCTAAACCACATTCTTTATTAAGCATTGTTATGTTTTTTTGTTAAGATGGCTTTTAAATACTTGTACATTTATTTTTCAGCCCGTACAAAATGTACGAATATTGATTCAAAATAGTACTGATTTTCTTGGTCTTTGTGTGTACATTAAAATACATTTTACTAACATATATATATATATATATATATGATACATATATATATATATTACATATATATATATATATATATATGATACATATATATATATATATTACATATATATATATATATATATATATATATATATGTATGTATATGTATGTAAGTCCTGACGGTTTCTCCACTAATAAGTAATTAAATATTCTCAGAACCTTTTAGTTAATTAGGAAAATCTTATTCTATATTAGTGGAGGAAAACAAGAACAACTGCCACGAAATTAATTCTGAGAACTCTTGGGTAATCATTAATGTTTCAGCCTTATTTCAATATATTTGTTATGTATTTTTATTAAGAAAATAATGGTGGAAATTTAATTAATTTCCTGAAGATGTTTTGACGATGGAAGTATTTCAATATATATATACTTCCGATCATTCGTATGCATTTCTCAGCAAAGTGGTTTGGATTTTAGTGGTAGCTATTTAAAGCGAAATTTGAAAAATCCTTTTGATTCTTTAATTCTTATTTCAATATAAAAAAAATGACAAAGTCTAAATCTTCATTTAATATCAGTTTTAAGTTACTCTAAATATTCATGTTTTCTTTTATTAACCACTAATTGTAATCTTAAGAAGCTTAAAAATAATATACTTTGAAAACTTAAAAATAATATAATAATACATTAAATTAATTCTGTTGTTCAAATTCCAAAATAAAATATATCTTAGAAAGCTTATATAGAAAAAACTTAATAATATAATTATTCCACATGATTGTTAAAATTAGTACGTCATGTATACTTTTTTAGAATGTGTGTTTAGTAGTTGTGTTATTATTTAAGTAACATATTAAAAGCATGCAATCAAAACTAGTTTACTTTCAAGAATTTTTGCTTAAATCTATGTCTTGAAAATTTAACCTTTGGTGTAGAATGTTAGAAATAAGATAAACAATGATATTTTGCATAACATTCATCACTTTGGATTGATTTTATTTATAACTAATTATATTTGCTTTATATGACACAATCGTGCCAGTTCTGTTATAAAAACCGACAACAAAAATTCAATAAATAGAATAGATTTTGTCTCATTGTTATTAAAACTAGCACGATTTTTCAAACTCCCTTTTTAAAAACATGTGAATTAGGATTATACAATAAATATTTTACTCTTTAAGTACAAGGATTAAAGAATTTTTCACGATATTTTAGTATTGGTTTTTTTAAGTATCACTAAATATTAAAGAGATTTTATTTCTTATTTAATAACAATGTACTTTGAGGAAAAATTTATTTATTTATCCAACGCCCGTGTTTGGCTTCTTGACCATTTGACGCCGAGCCTCCCAGCACCGACTGACGATGCCGTCAGTCGGGTATTCATCGAGTCTAGTGCATTGGAGCAGGTGCTCTCCATCCATTCTGGCATGGTCGCAGAGTGGGCAGGCCTCGTCAGCAGCCAGGTCGAGCCAGTGGAGGTGTGCTCCCAGAAAGTCATGTCCGGTAGTTAGGTGAAAGTGGGCAACAGCCTCGAGTCTCTACAGGTGCCTCGGGATTGGACCCACAGTGGCCAGTGTTTCCCAATGATTTCCAAGGCTCTTGTTTTCTTGGGTCACGGCAGTAAATTTATCAATGGATGTAGAAATGATGTTCTTTGATCTTCTGAGAGTCAAAAGGACTTCCGGTTGGGCCGACTCGGCTCCCTGCTTGGCTTTTTGGTTAGTCCTCTCATTGCCGTTGACCCCCACATAACTTGGGACCCACTGTAAGGCAACAGTCCAGCAATATGAGATTAGCTCCGAAATTTTAGTTCGACACTGAATTGTGTTAAGGCAGTCAATTGGTGTATTGCCGCTTAAAGCTAAAATTGCAGCTTGGGAGTCTACGAAGAAGACAACTTTTGCAGGAGCTAGGCTAGCAGCTAGTAATTGCATTGCAGTTTCACAGACAGCCAAGACCTCACCATCGTAGTTCGTGGCGTTTTGGAGGAAAAATGAAAGTAGAAATTAATATTTACGTTTTATGATATATTGCATCGGGGAAAGTTAGCAGAACTTGGTTTTTTGAACGATTCTCCTATCTTTGACAATCAAAGCTGCTGTAATTTATTTTACTATAATCCAATTTTAAAATAAATTCTAAAATAAAAAATATATATTATTCTAGATTACAATAAATGTAATTTTTTTCAGTATTATTTTTAAAAATGAGCTACAAATGTTTAAATTTGAACGAAAAAGTCTGAAAAAAATTGCATTTCAAAAACATGAAGAAGCAAATACTAGAGAAACCGGAAGTAGTAAAGTAAAATAATTTATTGAAATAAAAATTTTCTTTGGCGTCCCGAGAGACTTTTGTGATTGGCCGAGAAGGGTCAATAGTTTAGTGAATCTATAGCAATCATTGACTGAGTATAAGTGACTTTCGCTCGCCCTGGAAAGATATAATTTTGTAACCATTCATTGAGTTAGTTGATAGTAGCTGGAGCAAGTTAAACTGGATATAGAAAACGCGATAGTAAAAGGATTATTAGAAGTAATAATTTAAAAAGTTAAGTTAAACTTAAATAAAAAAATAATTTTTAAAAAAAGTCTGTTAATATGGTTTTATGTCTATTTTTTAAATCAGGAGAGTATTTTTTTCTATGTTTCTTATTAATCTGTTGTTCACACATACAGTATATGTATATATATATATATATATATATATATATATATATATGTATATAATTACATTTTAAGTAATGATTTAATAAAAACATATGAACACTACAAAAAAAAATAGAAAAACTTTTTTCAATCATATAAAAAATCCAAAATATCTTATATTTTAGAAGAATATTTTTGATTGTGTGTCTTTTTAATATCCACTATAGAGAACTCAACGTTTTGTATAGAACGGGTAATGAAATATCGTAGACACTACATAAAATTACTTTATTTTTGTATACATGTATAGAAAGTTATTAGTTACTGATAAAAAAAAAGAAGCGAGCCTTACAGTAGTCGCATATCATGTTTAACATCTGACATGTTATCGTGGTAAATTCGCAATAGCAACTTAAATCCTGAGAAAAAAAAATGAATTGAGTATGATTGGAAATAATTTTCTATGTAATAATTATATCTTTAATGAAACTTTTATTTAATTAGCACAAGGAGTAATGCAATTTTTTATCAAAAATAATTATTCTTGTTCAATTTGGGGAAGAGCGTCAATGATGACTTATGACAACTAAATGTGACATATATACTTGTGATTTCAAAGTATTTAAAAGCCATTGAAAAATAGCCTCAATAACAGAACCGCTGTTAGTTGTCGAAACATTTCGATTTGTGTCCATTTCGAGCTTGAGTTCATCATTCAAAAAAGCTATGAGGGGCTCGGCTTCTAGCAAACTGAAGTTAAATTTAAAATCACCACTCAAAATCATGGAAAGAGAGTGATAGTTTTTTTAAAAGAGCAAATCCACCTTCGGTATATGGTATAAGTAAAAAATGCAGGAAATCTTTAAATTTTTGAACAGTTTGATTCGGAGAAATGTGTACGACTACCGAAATCACTGTTTGTCCATTTTCAAATAAGCATTCTGCCGCACATATGGCCCCAATATCTTGAATAACAATACCCAATCCACTTGCTTGACGATAAGTAATGTCCATATAGGAGCCACAACATGTGAGTTGTTCTGTTTGCAATAGATCGCAACACCAGCTGCACTTCTCTGATCCTAAAATGAGAAAACAAAACAAAAACAAAGATCTCAAAGCCTAGACCGCAGGGGGCGGGGCGGGGGGGGGTCCCTCCCGAATGTAGGAGAAAAAACATAACTTCCCTGTGAGGGTAGCGAAGAGACACCACCAAGCGCGCTGATTGGTCAAATTAAATAGCGTGCTTCCCCAACTTCATGTTACGCATTTCCGTCCCTTTTCACGAAATCACTCCCACAAATCTCCAGCAATTGAGAGGAAAGATGTTACACATCAAAAAGTGTAGCACAAATGGAATCCAATAAAAATGCAAATTAATATATTTACTGTTAAATCGTTTAAAGCTAAGCATATTTTTGCAGCACACACATACATATATAAAAATCTTACTTAAATATAAATCATATATGGTATTGTATTTTTCTTTGCAAAATTGAAATAAGAGAATTGTTCACTCTCATTCATGACTAATATGATTGATATACTCTCAAAAAATATTAAATTTAAAGTTGCTTCAAATCTTATTAATATTGCTACTTATCCACAAATAATCCACATTTTTCTTTAAACAAAAAATATCACACTAGGAATGTCTGAATTATTTTTCTCATTCAACTTCTGTAAATAATTTGTTTCCTTGTCATCCTGGTTTTGTAATGAAATGTATTTCATGTATTTTCTTCAACAGAGAAATTTATATTTTATGTAGAAAATATTTTCAATACTTTCTTTCTCAGAAGGAGGTGAAGGTGTCAATATTGTCTCTTTCAGACAATTCTAAAAGCGTTTTGATGTATGAAAACGCACTTTTTACTGCATGTCTTAGAATTGAGTTTGATTTTTATTCCCACAGGCAATTTTACTTGGAATATTTATCAGAAAATTCTTTAAGGGTTTCTTTCAACCTTCCATCTTTTCAATTTATACATGCTTATTTCTTACAACATAGATTTCTGTTATATCTTCCCTATTCGGCTCATGTTAGTATGTTTTATTGTGATCCAATATGAATGAACTTTTACTTTCTATAATAACTTATTTATATACATCCCAGATAAACGGGTGAGAAATCTAAAATTTAATTCGTTTTCTTCCTTTCATTAGCTCAAGATCTTAAATAGTTCTTCTATTAGCTACTATAAAATAATTTAACTGATATTCATCAAACATGAGAATATTTATTAGTTTTACCAATACTAAAAATAAAATAATTTAAAGAAATATTTTAATTAGTTCTATCTGTAAGCACTTTCTTTTGCATTGGTATTTTAATAGAGCTGAATGCGCATTAAAGCGAAATAATTTAATTTCACTGAATAATGTAACACTAAATCTAATGGAACACTAATCTAATTATACATGAAACTTAACAAGCTCTTTATGTTTATGAATGTAATTAATTGTCTATAATTATTAAAATTTATTTCTATAAATATGAGACTAGTTTGTGACTAGTAACTATTACTAAAATTTTCTTTTGGTAATAATACGAATACATTGTTGAATATGCAAGCAAATTTCAAGCATCTTATCTTTGAATGTCGTACAAAATCATCTGAAAAAAAAAAACGTTTCAGATATCCCTTATTTTAATCGAAATTGGTATGAAACATTGTACTAAAATAG
>BMAO01002703.1:0-21884 GCA_019973975.1 Trichonephila clavata
TAATGAATAATGTGAGTAATCTAATAAAAAATAATCAATCATTTTGTACATGTAATTTTGAAAATTGTCTGTAGTCTAGACGGGAAAAGAAGAAAAGGGAAATTGAATGACAAGAGGGTCGAAAAATAGAGAAGGATCACTAGGGTACCCGGGTTCGTGATACCGAGTTTACCAAAGACAGTAAACCCCTTGGGAAAAGGAAAAGAACTAGGGTACCTCGGGATTGTGACACCCGTACTCACCTAAAGAAGGTGAGCCCCCTAAGGGGACCCCTAGTTCGTACAAATGTGTTTACATTGTATTTTCATACTGTTTACTCCTGCTTTAGAGTTCTAACTCGCAATTCTTAGAGAATTTTTTTAATTTTGTTCATTTAGTTTTTTTTGCCTCATTTAATTTGCAAAAATATGTCTAGTAAAGCACGACGTAGAGGCAGTGACTATCACCGTAAGAGAAAACATTTCCATAATAACCAATACACTCGCAAAGTTCAGATAAGCTTGATGTTGATTGCATATATCTGCTTCAGCTAAGAAACTGTGCAAAGAAAGTGATCTTGATAAGGAAGTAAGAAATTCCAATCAATCTAATGGATATTGATTGATAAACATTGATATTTATTATCTGAACTATCCCAATATGTAACATGTCCTAACTGCAGTACTGAAGCAGTTCTAAAAGAAAAGATTTTGTATGAATTGGTATCTGAATTTTATGTCGAATGCTACTCATGCAGTACACTGTCCACTTCAAAAGTTCACCAGTTATTGCTTCAGGTAAGGACTATGAAGTAAATACACGAATAACCTATGCTAGGCACACAGTAGGGCAAGGTTTTTGTGGTATAAAACATTTTTGCACAGCAATGGATTTGCCACCACCAGTGTCACAAAAGGCATATGAAAAGATCCCGCGGAAAATTAATTTGGCCAGTTGTGAAGTAGCAGACGACTCCATGAAGAATGCTGCGAAAGAAGAAATATTAGCTTCTGGAAGCAACGAAATCTGCGTCAGTGGTGATGGTACGTGGAAAACACGCGGACACACTTCACGTATTGGTGTGTGTAATGTCATTGGAGATATTACTGGAAAAGTGCTTGATGTTGCCGTTCTTTCTTCATATTGTAAAGGATGTGAAAAATGGCGAGGTCCAAAATCTGGACATTCATATGAGGAATGGAAACTAAAACATCAACCACACTGTGTAAAGAACCATATTGGTTCTTCCAATAAAAGGGAAGTAGACGGGATGAAGCAGATCTTTCAACGATTAGTTCCACAACGAAATGCCAAATATATCAAGTATAACGGTGATGGGGATACAAAAACCTTCCAGAGCTTCAAAGGACAGTACCATATGCTGTCGAAAAAGTTGAATGTGGTGGGTCACGTACAAAAGCGGTATGGGTGCTAGGCTGCGAAAATTAAAACAATGTGTCATGGCCAAAAATTATCAGATGGTAAGAGTATCAGCGGTAAAAATCGACTGACCGATAAGTTAATTGACACAATTACCACCTATTATGGCAATGCTATTAGACAGAATCGCAGCTCTTCTAAAGATATGCGTCAGGCCATATGGGCAATTTATTGTCATTATAGGTCCACTGATGATGAACCTATGCATCACTTCTGCCTAGTCGGTGATACTTCGTGGTGCAAATATCAAAAGGCAGTTGCTACAAATAGTGTTTCTTTATTTAAGCATAAAAATACTGTGTCAATTGCCATAATGGAAAAAATAAAGCCTATAATAGCAAAACTATCTGCACAAAATTGCTCAAAAAATGTCTGGGAGGTAAAACGCAAAATGCTAATGAGTCGTTCAACTCGACTATTTGGAAGTACTGCCCAAAAATTTCTCTATCGTCTAAAAATATTGTAGCCATAGCTGTAAATGAGACAAAAGTAATGTTTAACGAGGGAATGATGAGGCGTATAAAGGCTTCAATATAGTGCATTTTGCTGTTACTTCTGCCTTTCGGGCCAATTATGCACGCATAAGAGAAATGCAGAAATTAAATCAAAACCATATACAATACGGGCCCGTAGGGCTAGCAGAATGAGAAGAAAAGCCACAAATGAGCATTTTGCAGAACTAGCAGGTCCTGCATTTGAAATATTGAAAAATCAATCTTTAAACTTGATTTTCTCAGTTTCAATTTGTTACACTTTTCTGCAAGATTGTAAAAAACGTTTATACACTAGAGCTACAAAAATTAGCATGCATATTCTAGTCATAGATCTTCATTCTGTATGCCACTATTATGTTAAATGGTTCAATACATTTTTATTTGCAACAGTACAAAAATTAAAATTTAAAAAATTTTTTTACAAATTTTTTAATTTTATAAAATATTAAAACATAAGATATTCTTTGATTCAGTGGTTTACAGAATAAAGGTTACATTTAGCTTCAGTTTAATGCAATAATTGAGATTCTAAAATGTATAATTTAAAAATTATCTTGCGGGAACAGGAGGAAAGTAATGTTTTTTTTTAAAATTTGGTATACATATTTATCATCTTTTTTAAAATACTGTATTAATAAAAGAACAAAATTTCTCTAGTTTTCTTAAAGTTTATACATTTTTATAGATAATATAAAAAATTCAGATCAAAATAAGCAAAATTTGTTAATTTATGATGAATCGTAACATGTGTATTGTTACGAAAAAAAATTTTTCTCGCAAGGTACTATGCCCCCTTAAACATTTTGAAATTTCAATAACACGTGTAAAAACAGCACAATATGATTATAATGGCATCAATGTGCTGAGAATCAACCAAAGACACGTGTTGGAAGCGCTAGCGTTGAAATACAATGATTACGCTGCGACCTAGTACAACGAAAGGGCTCTTACGTTTACCTGAAAACTATTTGGCGAAGAAAGGACATTTGATTACATAATAAGCTAAGTTTTTTCGAAACTTTTGAAAGTATTTAACGTATTACAAATTACGCCATATTTTTTTTTTTGAAACTAAAAAAATAATAATTTTTCATTTAAAAAAATAACATCTGTAATGAAATTAAAAAAATCTAGTTTACCAGTACGATGCTTCCATTGCATTTGGTTCCGTTTCCACAGAGAGGGAACTGCACGTAGAATCCGTCAATAGGTTCCCTGGAACATGTGTCACCTGCAAAGAATAAAGCATTCGACTTGCAAAGGAGGTAAAAATATTAAGAAAGATTAGAATTAAATATTAAATAAGACATAAAAAGCAATTACAAAAAGGAATATAAATACATTTAGGTGTCGGTGTTCACGCACCAAATTTATGTAACCTTGAAACAGGATAGTGAACAGTTTCAAATGATTATTACTAAAAACAGGGTGAGTGAGTACATTTGAGGTTTTTTGGCGCAAGAGCCAGTTTTGACTATACTGCGCTAAACATTTGTTAAAAATTAAAACATACCATTAAAATGTGTACAAGAAAAGTTAAAGCATCAATTTAAAGATGAAAATGCAATTCATAATATAAAAGCATGTTAATTTGGTGAGGGATAACCAACTAAGTCAAATAAGGTCAAAACAGAGATCAATGAAAAAAATCAAAAACAATTAAATTAATACATTTAACATTAGATATAAAAATTGCTTATTATAAGTAAAACGTTATTCGGAAAACTATGAAAGTTAAAGAAAATCAATTACTTCCTGCTTTTTTTTTTTATCTCGTGTAGGGTTTATGTTTAAATATTTAATGTCTTTTATTAAAATATTAGGTATATATTCAATTCATCCTCATCATAAATTATCATACCTTCGTCTGATGACTCATGTTGAGGTTGTAAATGCTTGACTGCGAGTGTGGAGGCTTTGCTTGTAGCGCAGTAAAAACTTGACTGGAGGTTTAGCTAGAAATTAGATTAGGAAGAGTAACCGGTGGAATAAATGTGGAACTGGTTTTTGGCCATAGAGCGAAAAAGAGGATGGGAACGAAAAACCGCGGGCTCGTGCATAAACATAGCGGAAATGCCGACAGTTTTCCCATGTCATTTTTTATGATGTAAATAGTGTGGTGTGGTTTGAAGAAAAATAATAATAAACAGTAAATCCGGTAAATGAAAGTAAATATTTATTTCATTTAAAGGAAGACGTGACTAGGTGCGTCAAAATGTGGCAAACATGCATCGGCCAGGTCGTCCCAGTGAGTGAATGTTGGGTTTAATGGTGCAAGAGCCGATTTCGGCTAAGTTGCGCCAATCGATTGTTAAAATGTTAAAAATCCATTAAAAAAAATACTTATATATAGTAAAAAGTTCACACAAACAGCAAACATTTCGCACAAGTAGAAAACAAACAGATTTTGGTGGGGCGCACCCCACCAAATCAGATAAGGATAAAACCGTTCAGAAAAAAGTAAAACAATATATTTTATATTCAAGTAAAAAATTCCTAATAACAAAATTTTGGTGGGGTTTAACCCCAAAAAGTCCGATAAATATGATTGAACAACGTCACACAACGTATTTGGAAGAAGTCAAATATCGTTTCTTCATCACCTCCTCCTCATCTGCTTCAATATCATATACACACAAGAGTGTCCTCATCCGACATATCTTCGTCCGATTCATTTTCACGGGATTTGTGGGGCTCCATTTTTAATTCAATGTATGTTGATTCTTTCCAACGATTTTTTGTTTGTTTCAAAGCTCGGGTTGTAGCAGATATACGCGTAGTTTGATTCTCAGATGTCGGGATGAATGTATTGGGTTTAGGAAAATTGTGCTTTTTCTTTTTTGGTCAGGAAGTTTTCTTGGGGGGAAGCATATCTTTTGATTTGATTAAACATTTTAAGTGATCTTTTATTTTTGAACGAACAGGGCTATTAAATACACTATTTCGAGGGATGGTGCTGGTAGTAGTAGTAGAAACTGGTATAGAAACTGAGAATCACTTGATATGGCTGGTATTTTTGAGGATGTGGAAGGAAGTAGATGTACCTGAGTTGAAGATGTGGAGTGAGTGAGTCAGTGTGGACATTTTATGGCACAAGAGCCAAGTTTGGCTAAACTGCGCCACACATTTGTTAATATATATTAAAAGTTTAAAAACATATATACATAAACATGAAAATGTATTTTAAAAAATCAGATTGAGAATAAAATATAAAATTGAGTAAAAAATTTTAAAAAGATGAACAATTTAAAATTTCTACACGATTATCTTATATAAATATATAAAACTGATGATTGAGAAAATTTCTAAAATAGTTATATTTGATGTAAAATATCAATTGAACGTAAAAATGCAAAAAGATTTGGATGGGGAGTTTCCCCAATCAAATCAGTCAGGGATAAGAGATTTGTTTTAAAAAAGATGATCCTTTTAGATGAATACTTTGGACATTCTATTAAAATGTGTAAAATGGAGAGGTCACAGTGGCAAAAGTCGCAAACTGGGGGACTCTCTCCTAGCAATAAATGTCTATGTGTTAGACGGGTGTGTCCTATACGAAGTCGAGTCAAGCAGACATCAGGTCTTCGTATTGGTACCGCTGTCCAATGAGTAATGAAAGGATGAATGTAATGTAGTTTGTTGATGACCTGCTGATCCCAAGTCTCTTGCCATACACTGTGGATATAGCGTTGAATAGATGCTTTTAAATCATGGTAACAGACAGGTTGCTGCATGTGATCGGACAGGGATCGTGCAACGTTATCAGCCTGTTCATTACCAAGTATACCTACATGTCCAGGAACCCAACAAAAAATTATATCGAAACCCTTTCTTTCTAATTTGCGCAGAAGTAAAAGTATTTCCATGTCAGTGGGGTGTCTACGTTCTGTTAAAGAGTGTAAAGATTCTAGAGCACTCATGCTGTCTGTGTACACACAAAAATGACGGTGGTCAGAGACTAAAATGTGCTGAAGTGCCACAAGA
Source organism: Trichonephila clavata (assembly GCA_019973975.1). Classification (NCBI taxonomy): domain Eukaryota; kingdom Metazoa; phylum Arthropoda; class Arachnida; order Araneae; family Nephilidae; genus Trichonephila; species Trichonephila clavata. The sequence goes on from BMAO01002703.1 coordinate 5,898, forward strand.
ATGGCAGTAAGTTTAGCACTAAAAACAGACATAGAACTGTGTAGGGTGAAACTGAGGATAGTATCGTTAAAAACAACACCACACCCAACACGTTCATCTGTTTTTGATCCGTCCGTGTAGACTGGCATGTACTTAGGAGTACTTACTGCGGTGGTGATGAAGATGTGGAGACTGCAGGCATTGAGGGTGATGTACTTGACTTTTGATTTGCAGGGGTAAGGTTTAAGACATTGTAATGGAGGGCAGATTACGTTCGTTATATTTGGATCGGTTTGAGTAGTACTGGATATAGTTGAAGGTTTAATGGCTTGTGCATATGTGCGAGATATTTGCGGGACAATCAATTTACGGGCTTCAGGATAAGATATATTTTATTTGTTTTTATTTCCTGGATCTGTTTTTCTATTTTCGACTTTGAGCATAGTTTTGAATCGGATGTATGAGATTGGGAAAAATTAACACATTTTGGCTCTAAACTACAATCCGTTGAAGAATGTCCAGCGGATGCACATCTAGAGCACGTTAATTGACCACGGCAGGCTATTTGTGAGTGTCCGAACCTCTGACACTTAAAACAGCGCAGAGGATTCGGTATGTATGGACGGATTTTACAAATTAAATAACCTGCTTTTATATTAGTTGGGAGTTTCGGGATATTAAAGGTCAGAATTAGATGTTTAGTTGGAATTACTGTTGCTTATTTTTTATTGTAATTCTCCTGACCTGAATAACACAATGATTTGATAATCCTTCAAGGGTTTCTGCATCAGGGACGGTCAACAGGCCAGGTTAGGAAATGACACCACGGCGAGAGTTTAGTGATTTATGAGGACTTATTATCATAGGAGAATCGAGAAAAGTTTTTGCAAGCAGAAAAGATTTCGATTGTAAGGCAGATACAGTTTCAATAAGTAGGTCACCGGATCGCAATCTTTCCACAGATTTCGGTTCACCAACTATTGCAATCAACGCTTTATGTATAGCAAATGGAGATTTTGCTAACTGACTATTATTCGGTAAGGATATCAATAAGTGTCTGGCATGTAGAGCAATTTCATCTACAGTGGAGTTGGGTAATATACGAGGCCTTTACCCTGGCACATCAGACTTGGATCCATAAGCGCGAAAGAAACTTCATTCAGGCGTGCCTCCACCCACCACGGAGTCCAACAAGGGAGGCAGTGGCAAACACCAGGCACGGCGCTTACCTGGAGTACACCCAGAATATAGTGCTACAGCATCAAGGCGAGGATCCAAAGGGTAAACCCGCCACCCCTTATCTGCAGCACTAACCCTACAGCAATGTCTCCTAAGAGACTTATCACCAGCCGATTGACAGGAGCGGGTTCAGTCCTGCAACCCGTCTACAACGAAGCGTGGGCCAAAGGGAACGCAAAGGTATCCCCAGGACACCATTTTTCTCCTCACGGGACGCCGCACACAGCAAACGTGCGGGTCAGAAAACCAACGGTGTTTGTCAAAAACATACAAAAATTGAAATAATACGTAAACAAATTAAGTATAAATGAAAATTCATTACGAAATGAATATCAAAATACGCAATCAAATATCAAAAGATATCCAAGATAAAAATTAACATAATCAAAATAATTAAAGGAACTGAAGAAGAAAACAAATTTAATGCAATACAAAATGTAATCCAAAATATGTTATTTATAACAATTTAAGATTTCGTATAAAAAAACTCAATAATTGCATCTATGTACAATTCGAAATAATTGGTCTGTAGTCTAGTCGGGAAAGGAAAGAAAGATTTTAATGACAAGGAGAGTCGAAAATAGAGAAGGATCACTAGGGTACCGCGGGTTTGTGAAGCCCGTGTTTACCAAAGACAGTAAACCCCTCGGGAAAAGGAAAATATTACTAGGGCACCTCGGGATTGTGACACCCGTACTCACCTAAAGAAGGTGAGCCCCCTGAGGGGCAGGTCGTCCCAGTGTCAGCAAAGCAGAAATGCATGCTGACACTGGGACACTAATGGACTAAGTCGACACCCTAAAACGACTTCGTCATCGTTGGAAACGGGTTATACACAATGCTGGCGACTATATTGAAGCTTTGAAAAACATGGTAACATGAATCATTTCTGTTCCATGTAAATAAAATTTTGCCACTTTTAAAATTCCAACCGTCGCACCTAGCAAGAATATTCTTTTAAAGCTACTTCTTATTTTGTCTCCTCGCCGTAACGTCGTCGGATCCATAGGGGGAGATTGTAACCACCTTTTCTTAGACTCCTCTCTTATTAACAGTAGAAAGATTTTATACGCCCTCTAGCGGGTAGAACAATCTTCAGTGATAGCCAAGCTTCCGAACTGCAAGGACGTAGGAGCATGCGCTCCGATCCCTTATCTAAATGTTAGTTCTCTAGTTATGTATGTAAATGTTTGTTTTGTCTAATAAAAGTGTTTTAATTAACTCGTGGACTTAGTTAATAACCCATTTCCCGCGTGTCCCTTAATTACATTGGGTCACACCCCTTATAATTTGGCACCCAGCCTTATAATTTGGGCACCCGACGTTATAATTTGACGCCAAACGCGTTATTAATTACAGAAGCTTTGCGATTGCTCGATATTAATTTTCAGGTTAACAACTAATGTTCAGTTCTCACCCGTTGAATGAACAAGTATGTTTGGATTAAACTTCAAGTGAAGAACAAGTAAAGTTTTTATTTTGAATTTTCTTTAAAGTATTATACCTTATAATACTAGATTAATATCGAATGTCCAAATGCAAATTGGATGTAATATCCCAAAGAAATGCTTAGTTAAAGTCAATTTTTTTAAATATTTACTTCATTGTTCTGATTAAGAAAACATTTTTGTTTGATTAATAAGAATCATTTGCGGTTTTCTACCATAATGAAACTTTCTTTACTGATTTGAATTAAAGAACGTTTTAATTCTATAAACTGTTCTCATTAAATTTAGAAATCTTTTTCTTTTCTTAAGAAATGTAATCTGCTAAACAGTAGTTTAATATACGCAGTAAGCTACATTCCATGTTCTTAAATACCTGTGCTGTAAAGTTTTAAATTAATACGTATTACGTTGTTTACTTAAAAGCTTAAGTGAAAACACGAAAAAAAAATATTTATGTATTCATTTCTTTATATGATTACAATTTTTGTTCGAAAGTATTAATGCTTTAAAAGAAAAAAAGTACATCGGTATCCATTTCCTTTTTCGCAAACTTCTCTTTAAGGCAATATGGTACCATCTTCACAATTTTTTTTATTTTTAATATTTGGTTTTAATTGTATTTTACAAAGGTTGATATCTAATAGTAATTCCAAACAAAAAATTTTGTTGCAAAATGTTTGCAAAATTTAAATTTTTTGAATTTTTTTTTGAATTTCTAAGGTTTTTTTAAAAATGTTTTTTTTTCTTCAAAATTTTTTTTCAGAGTACCTTATAATATACTACATAAAACTGTGCATTGGTTTTTTTTTCTGCTGCAGCTCTTTAATTTTTTATTAATTTTTTTATAGTTAAACTTCCAAAAATTCCCCCAAAAACATTAATTTTGATATTTTTTAGAAAAAGTACTAAACATGTTAGAGCTAATTCCATGCACAGTTTTACAAAACATACATTTTAGAACATATATAAAAAATTTCAAACCCATGCTTCAATTATCAAAAAACCTTAGGGTTTTGAATAATAGTATATGTACAAAAACTCGACAAGGAGAAAAATTAGTTTGGAGTTTTCATTTCATGAACAGCATGATATAATATTCATCGAATAGTCTGAAAATTTTATGAAATGTTAATTAGCTTATTTAAAGCTGTTTACCATAAAAAATTGCACAAATGTAAAACAATTAAACAGTATACTGCCATAATGAATATATAGAAGAAAACGAATGAAAGATCAATATTTCTTAAAACTTTACCTTAATAATTATAAAAAAAATTAAATGAATACACTTCAGAGCTTATACCATGCTCAGAGTGAATACAAAGCATATACAAAAGATGTTTATGCCTTTATTTCTTATTTCCATTATTTTAAAAGCCTTCGAGTGTTAAATATTGTGCACAAATGAAAGCAAAATCAAATAACAATTTATAGGTAAAATATATCAAAATCTAAGAACTACACATCTGTGCATTTGTTTAAATAAATATCTTAAAATATTTTAAAAATAAAAGTGTTGAATTTCACACACATGAGATACATATATATCACCAAAAACAAACATATAAAAATGGGAGAGTTTTTCTATTCTTGCGATTTAGACTTTTAATTATCTGAGTTATCAAAATGAGATTTAGTATTTGTGTGTTTTGGGAGAATCCGTTTTGAAGTTTTAACTTCATTCATAATAATATCATAAAAAGCACGCACAACTTTTAAAATCTTGACCCAATCCATTTGCTCTTCCCCCAATAAACAATTCACAAACTAGAATTTTTGCATGAATTGCACAATTCTTTCTTGTAATGATTTGAAATGTCAGTCTCGCTTACGCGCGGTAGAAAAATAATTAATTCGTTTTTTTTATCAGGCTCTTTTCTAGCAGATAATCTGAAATGTGGGCTTGGTAGTTGCTGTCCAACATCAAATATTGCTCCATAACTTGATAAAAAATGCAGGTAAAGCTTTGAAATTTTGCAGGCATGTTTATAAAGATTTGAAGTATCACAAATAAGCCAATAAAAATTTTTTCGACAGTTTAATGATTTTTAGGCTCTATATCGCCGATCCCTCCTTCTAGTTATATGGCAGCATGGGTTCTATTTAGCGGGGAAGGGGAATAGTTTTATAGCAGAAGTTGCCCTTTCAGATGACATTTTGATAGGATAGTGAAGAATAATTACTTATTCGGAACGAAAATGACAATGCCAAAATGTGTCTTTTTTTTGCATCCTAATGGGAGACCTTAAAAAACGATGACTGTTTATTTAAAAAACAGTGTATATAATTAATTTTACAGTTGAATAACAGTGTGGTACTTATAAGTACAGACAGTACACTGGATGTTAGAACAAGACATTTTTTTTTGTCGTCCTTATTGCTTTTTGTTGTCTTGTAGAGTCATCACAATAGTGCAAGACTCATGGGGTTTTTTTTGTGGCATTTCTTTTTTTCTTAATTTATTTATTTATTTTAACGCTTTTAAAAATTTTTGAACATTGAATCTGAGCTTGTTTTTTTTGCCACGCATCTAAATGAAATACCTATTCTTATATAAAAAAAACTACCAAAAATTAATTTTTTTTTATGTATAACTGAAATTTAACAATAATTGGAGATTAAAACAGTCTTCAAGAGGCTTTGGATTTATTACAGAACCTACCATCTGAAATCAGTGATGTGTGAATAGATGATATTTCAGATGAAGAAGCTCCAACAAATAATCTGCTGGAATTTTCGTTAAAATTCTTAAGATGACGATCAAGAGATTAAACAAGACTCAAAGTGCAGTAGCTCATGTTAAGAAAATACAGTATTTCCTACCCCAGGATGCAGTGCTTTAAAAAGCATTCAATCGAAACCTCACTCAAAATGCATAACGTGTAATGAAGTTTTGTGTATTAATGAAAAGAAAAACTGCTTCTTTGAATGTCACCAAATTAAGTTAATGCGTAAAGAAAAAGTAAATTTTAAAAATTTAATAAAAATTTGTTTCTTCCGTGCCCTTTAACGTTCATTTGGTCACATTGAAACCACACATTAAATTTGATTTTTTAAAAAATGTTTAAAGTTTTTTTTTTTAATCTCATTAAGAGCAGATCTCGAATCTTTGTTTTTTTCCCTACCAATAGATGGCAGAACGACGTCTATATTTAACCATTGAGACCTAAATAGAAAAATATTGATGCCTTTTTAATTTTGGTAAATGCCATCAGATAAAAAATTTTTTTTAAAAAAAATTGTTATTTTTAGCACGTGGTTTTACTGTACTTTTTTTCTAATTATTAATTACACCTTTCAACCATATTGATAAGTAAACAGAGGAGGTAGAAAAGTACCATTAATATCAATGGTTTAACTGCGAAACCAAACTTCTGTAAAAGGTGGTATCGCAACTTTTTTGGTTCCCATTCTAAAGCGATTGGCCGCTTGCGGTCAATTGCCTTAAGAGCATATGGCTCGAAACCCCGCATATAATGTGTGGTTTTTGATTAAATTTAAGGGGCGGGAGCTCAGACACAGATGTTCCTTAGGCTCTTTTTGTATTTGAGCTGTTCTTAGAGAAAAGAGAAATATCTTAAGCGTTTCTTGTCTTTCATAATACTGGTGATAAGATATTCTAAGTATTTTTTCATGTAATTTCAGGCAATCATCGCTCAGTGAAGCAGATGATGTTATGACTCATTTGGATGAGATGTGATACAAGTGTATTTGCCTGTGAATTCAATCATTATTTCGTTTCTTACGATTTGTTAAGATATCTTGAAACTCAAAATGAACATGCCCAAAAAGAACTTACCAAAAAATTTATTAGAGGACAAAAAATTAAACGAGACGTTGACCGGAATGTTCACAATGAAGACATTGCTTGCTCTGCAACCAATGTCTTCAACACAAGGCAACACAAGAGAATAGTACATATTCTTACAACTTTAGATAAAGCCAAACAATCTTGCGATTCTGAACGAAAGAAAAGAGATGGGGGAAAAAAATTAAATAACATGCTCAAAATCAGTTATAGAATACAATATTAATATGGGTTTCATCGACCATTTTGATCGACTAAAATCCATGTATGAAATAGACAGATAATTATAAAAATGGTGGCATAGCATCTTTTTAAATTTTCTCTTGATATGACAATCGTCAATTCTTACATTTGTTCTCTGATGCATGGTGAGAAAAGCCCATACTATAACAAGTTGAAAACTTTCGGTTAGATTTGATAACTGGCCTTGTGTCAATAAGACATCAAAAATCTCCTGAAAGACCGCTTGCGAGTAAATCTTATTCTGGACTCGTGAGACCAAAATTCAGGAAACATACAGTTTCTGAAAAGGACAGGCTTAAAAATGTTAGCCACATTCTAGCCAAATGCAAATCAAGAAGATGTGCCTGTTGCAGTAACACAACCAAACCTTACAGAAAGAGATGGATGTGCCCGAACTGTGATTTCGGATTATGGATGATAGCAAAACATAATAATAGTGTGACAAGTTTCGAAAGTTTGATAAGAACTGAAAATGATTTTTAAATTTTTTACATATAGAATAGTTATAATTATAATAAATTTGCATTTAATTTTTTTAAGGATTGATTTGTGCTAAGTGCATATGAAGCTATCGCCGAGTTATATATATGTGGGATGAATGTATATGTGTACCCAGGCCCGTATTTAGGATGTATGCCACCCTGTGCAGCGATTCATTTTACGCCTCCACCCACTTTCACAAAAAAAAAAAAATTCTCAAAGCAGCTGATATTCTGAAGCACTATTTGTTTATTGCATGTCTTGGTAAAAAATTTATTTACAATAAAGTTATAATGAGATCTCAATTCTGTTTTTTCTATATTTTGCTTCATTTTTAGAACTTAAACTACTTTAATTTAATCTTAAATTTATTTTAATTGTTTTCATGGGAAAAAGTCGTTTATATCGTCCCCATAAAAGAAAGTTTCATGGGAACCAAAATACATGCATTGAAACTGCTTCAAGCAAGGAAGAAAGTACGATCGCTAGTTTACTGAAGCCACAGTAATGTAATCAGGCAAATGATGATGAAAGAAATGTGTCAGAACATTTAACTAGAAGCAGGTTGATTCATCTGGAAATTTTAATCGGTATTTTTTCGTTATTGTGTTGCCGAACAAAAAAAGTGTACAACAGGAAGCCTTTATCTGGTGGAAGATTCTATGTTTGGATTATCTTCAAACTTTTCTTTGCACTGCTAAAACTGCAGTTTTATATAGGCATTTTGTTCTGCTAAAGTTACACAAAATGAATGAGTTCAATATTCCTTTTGTTTATGGCTTAAGGTATCCGTACACCTTCAAAACGTCATTTTCGCCGAAATTTTCGATTTTATTTTAAAACTTTAAACTTTTTTCTTTAAAATGGTGCTTAAATTTTGTTTCTATCTAATTTAGAAAATTATGGGGATTTAATTTTACTCGGTAGCCACTTTTTGAAACCGGAAGTACAAGTCTACATTCCGGAAGTTGAAAAAAATGTTTGGTTACATTTTTATTTTACAAAGTATCGCTTAAATATGCAATAGTAGAAAATTTATACACTTTTAAATATGAATTTGAGTTTTCAGAATCTTCAAAAATATAATTGGCAACAGGTTTTTACTAATATTTTTATCCAGAATCTGGCAGGAAAAGAGAGCGTGTTATTGTTTGTTTATGATTGTGCAGCACTTTATAAGTTTTTATTCAATCCTTTTTTTATTGCTGAAAATTTTAATTTTTTTTTCATTGAAAATGCGAAACTTTAAACGTAGAATTAGTGCAAAGAGAAAACGACAATTTCGTGGTAAAGGATTCACAAAATAATTGTAGCTCAACATCCACCAACGCCAGTTCTTCAAAGATCAAAATGTCTGCTGTTTTTGATGAAGAAATGGCAGAGTATGAGCATAAAACACTTACTGGAAATAGAATTATAGATATTGATGCCCTCTTAAATGTTTTTTTACAACTTTGTTGCCCAAGATGTTTCGATAAAGGCTTATTGCTTTCTCAGGATTCAAGATATGGTTTGTGCTCAAATTTTTTATAAGGTGTAAACATTGTAACTTTTACTCAGGGTTTTCTAGTTCAAAGAAAACTTTAAACTGTCCTGAAGTAAATAAAAGATTTGTTTATGGTATGAGACAAATTGGTAAAGGTTTTTCTGCTGGGTTTAAATTATGTGGTACGTTAAATTTACCCAGCCTCAGTAAAACTGCGTACACTAATCATGAGAAAAAACTCATGTCTGTGATTTCAGAAGTTAGTGAACTATCAATGCAAAAAGCAGCTTCTGAACTGTTAGTGCTACATCCTTCTAAAAATAAAATAGTTGAATGGGGTGTTTCAGTTGACGGAACATGGCAGCGTAGGGGTTACACTTCCATGAATGGGTGAGTCGCAGCTTTGTCAGTTGACACTGGTAAAGTAGTGGACATTGAAATAATGTCGTCATATTGCCCCATCTGCAGAAAGATTTCTAAAATGCCTAAAAGCATTGAATCGGAAACTTCTGCAGCAGATCACGTATGCCACAGCAATTTTCAAGGTTCTGCGTTAAAAATGGAAGCTGTTGGTTCAACTAGAATGTTCTAACGTCCTATTGTGAAGCGAGGCCTTAAATATGCACAATATTATGGTGACGGAGATTCTAAGGGCTTTATCAGTGTCAGATACTTATGGTAAAGATAGTGTCACAAAATATGAATGCATCGGTCATGTTCAAAAGAGAGTAGGTGCGAGATTGCGCAAACTAAAGTCGTAAAATAAAAATCTGTCTTGTAAAGGCAAACTCACCGACTCTTTTATTCACCGATTGCAAAACTATTATGGGATTGCTGTTCGTAGCAATGTTGGAAATCTCTCCGGTCTTCAATAAAATGTTATTGCGGCCCTGTTTCATTGCTCATCAAGTGCCAAGAAACCCATGCATGTACAGTGTCCCATCGGAAAAGATAGTTGGTGCTACTACCAGCGAGCACTATCTTGTTGCCAAAAGCCAAAAAAATATAAAGGTTTATCTAATGAAGTGTTAAACATGATTAAGCCTACATATTTAGAATTATGTACCAAAGAACTACAAACTAAATGTCTGCATGGCAAAACGCAAAACTCAAATGAGTGTTTTAATGGCATTATATGGCACAGAGTACCGAAAGAAATTTTCGAGTATCTCAAAACTTTAAAATCTGGTGCATTGGATGCTGTTATACAATTTAATGATGGGTACAAGGGTTGTGTTGACATTTTAAAAAACTTAATATAACTCCTGGTTATTTTACTTTAAAATCGTACAAACATCTTGACGTTAATAGAATTAATGATGCAGAACGTCATTCAACACCAAATGTAAAGCAGCGTAGAAAAATTTTAAAAGCAACCAAGAAAAAAAATCAATGTTTTAGAGAGTAAAGAGGGTGTTATTTATAAATCATGGGCATTTTAAGTATATCCAATTGTGTTTAATATTAAAAAGTGCAGTTTAAAGTTTATTTCTGATTTATCTCAAAATTCTTTTTTTTAACGTATTAGCATCTGACAACGTAAATATCAGCAAAAGTTGTGAACTAAATTAGTTTAAATTTTAAAAGTACATTTATTTTATAGATTTAAAGAACCCCTACCATTTTCATGATTATAGAGTTCATATGTTTTTAGTAACTAAGGGGTATATCATGTCTCGTAATAATTTTTCAGTGATTTTTCAATGTTCTTTTACTCGAACCTTGATAAAAATTGTAATAATTGAAATTTGGACATCAGAAACGTCGTCTAATTCGTAAAAAAATTCAATATGTGTGGAGAGTGAACAATTTGATGTCAGTGCTTCTAAAAAAAAAGAGATCGAGAAGAGTGAAGGACATTTTGACTATGAAGATAACTTTTCAGCTGAATCTCAAAGCAGGTTTGTTATAATTGACTTAAATATGCTTAACGATATTTTCAACAATATTGCAAAATGCAGATATTGTGATAGATCTTTCTGCTTTGATGTTGCTGGAAATAAAAGTAGAAGCAGAGGCCTTGCTAACAGTATATCAGCAACTTGCAAGTATTGTGGCTCTAGTCATGGTTCAATGACTTCAAATTCTGTGCCAGCAGGATATGAAGTAAATTTGAGGTTTGTTTATGGCATGAGATGCATTGGAATTGGAAAAAGTTCAACTCAGACATTTTGTGCACTGATGAACTTGCCTCCTCCTCCAGCTAAATTTGAGACTGTATACGCCAATTTTTAATGCGTTGGAAACTCTTCATCACGTTCAATGGTTAACAGCGTTAATGAAGCTGTCATTGAAAACGCAAACAATAAGGACATAGCAATTGTGTGTGTGTGTGTGTGTGTGTGCTCTTGATGGGACCTGGAAAAAAAGAGGACACACGCCAAAGAATGACGTTGTAACGGCAACTTCTCTCGATAACGGAAAAGTTATTGATTTTGAGTGCATATCAAAATATTGTTTTGAATGTAGAAACAAAAACAAAACCTGTGATAATTGCCAGGGAAGCTATCATGGATTTAGTGCGGGAATGGAGAGAGAAGGAGCATTGCGGATTTTCAATAGCTCATTACCAAATTAAGATGTTCGGGTATAGATTCAGTACCTTGGAGATGGAGATTCGAAGGGATTCCTTAGGGTTCACGAGTCCAACATATACGGTGATGATGTTCCTATTGAAAAACTGGAGTGCATCGGCCTCGTCCAAAAAAGGATTGGATCAAGACTAAGAGCCCTAAAGAACAGTTTAAAATCCACCAAGCTCTCAGACAATAAAGCAATATCTGGACGAGGAAGGCTGATAGATGCAGAAATTCTTTTGCTGCAAAAATACTATGGCCTAGCACAGAGGTGGGGAACCTGCGGCCTCCGCGAGGTTCTTGTGCGGCCCTTTGCCACCTAGTACAAAATGGTAGAGTTCGTTTCAAAAACAACTATTGTACATCAACGCCATGACAGTTGCGCGAAAAATCCCGCCAAAGATTGAAAATTCCAACAATGCTTATGTAATTTACATATCTAAAAGAAACGAATAATGTTCTATGTAATATTTATTTGAAAATAAATTAAAATTACAAAATACTATTTACAAAATTTGTTGGTTTCAGATCTCCCATTTGAGTGTCACACCTTGCTTTGGCTTCTCTGACTCGCATCTCTCAACGCTTCCCTGTTGCGATCTTCAGCAAACTGTAGTTAACAGTGCGTGCTTATAACAGTTACACGGCTTATAACAGTTGTTGAAGATAATATTTGATATTCGTTTTTTTATCCATCATGTCAAATAGTAAGAGAAGAAAATTAGGTGATGAAAACAGAACACTTAATGTAGAATGGGAGTTAGATTTTTTCTTTACTGCTGAGAAAGATAAAATGATGTGTTTGTTGTGCAATACAGTTTTAAATACTTTAAAAAAAGCGAATGCAAATAAACACTATTTGACTCATAAAGAACAAATATTTCGCTTTAGAAGGTGAATCACGAAAAGCTGCACTTCAAAAATTGAAAAATGAGAAGCATCATCAGCAGGCATCTTTTAGTGCCTTTGTAAATCAAAATTCGCTGCAGTTGCTGTTACGTATAAAATAGCACATATACTTGGAAAAGGGGCAAACCATTTAGTGACATTGAAATAATATAAGAATGTATTGTTGAAGCAGTGAGTATGTTAGATCCAAGAAATGTCGACAAATACAAACAATTACCTCTTTCAAGAAGAACTGTAACAGATCGACAGCACGAATTAGCGCAAAATGTAACAGAGCAACTTCATACAATTATACAAAATGAAGATGTTTATTTTTCAATTGCTTTAGATGAAAGCACTGATAAAACAGATTCGGCACAAGCTTTATATTTTATTCGTGCTATAACTAAAGATTTTCAATGTTACGAAGAACTACTTGCGTTGGGTACACTAACTGGAAGAACTCGCGGAGCGATATTTTCGAAAACTTCAAGAAGTATGTAATAAATTACAATTGAATGTCAGTAATTTAGTCAGTGTCTGCACCGATGGCGCACCTTCCATGAGAGGCAAAAAAGAAGGATTCGTTGCTTTGTTAAAAAAGGAAAACTTAAACTTGAAAAAATTGATATCATTTCACTGCATTTTGCATCAGCAAAATCTTTGCGAAATCTACCATTTTGCAAGACACTCTGGATAGAACCATTGCCATTGTCAACTATATTCGCGTAAATGCAATGCGTCATCGTGAATTTCGGAAGATGCTCTCTTTAGTGAGTGTAGTGTAGGGTTTAATGGCGCAAAAGCCGATCTCGGCTAAGCTGCGCCAAACATTTGTTTTAATTTCACAAAAATTCTAAAAAAATATAATCTGATATTTAAAATTGACATGAAATAGAGCATAAACATATATAATTCATTAAAATTGTATTTTAAAAAATTGTTTTCTTTTCTTTTTCTTTTACACGATTAAAATACTATAAAACGAGTTTAAAAATTTCGAAATAATGTAAAAAATGACTTTAAATTTGAACAAGTTATTTACAAATAAAATTTTATATAATCAGTCTAATTATTTTTTCCGATTTCTTGTCGGTGTCATGTAGTGGCTAAAACCAGTTTCATAATGGCTATCCATCAATTGTTCACTGAGTTATAGAGTATCACATCCTCATCTTCTGAGGTGTAGTGCACAAAACTCTTCTTCGGCTTGTGAGGTGTCATTTTAATTTCGATTTCTTGTTTTTTTGCTTTTGAACGCTTTTTCCTATCTTTAAAACTTTGCTTCAAACTCTTTGCTGCTTTAGATGCAGCAGAGGTTCGACTATTGGATGTCTCTGTATCAAGTAATGGTATAGATGGAAGAATTTCAATTGGTAAGGAGTTGGATGAGGAAGCAGATATGTTGGATGACGTTTCCATAGGGACTGAACATAATATTCGTGGTGGAGTGAGTGAGTGTTGGGGGTTTTTGGCGCAAGAGCCATCTGTGGCTAAACTGCGCCAAACAATCGTAAAAATATCCAAGAAAAACAATTTGATTCAAAAGGTAAAAGTTTGTTTAAAAAGGTAAAATCTCTAGTTTATAAAAAAGTCATTTTCTAAAAATTCAAAAAGTAATAAAGGTTGGTGGGGAAATCCCCACCAAGTTTAATAAAGTATTATTGATAAAAGTTTTTAAAATTTGTCATGTCGGAACTAGAACACCTTGATATGTTTCCCCCTACTACAACAAAATCAGAATTCGTTCAAACTCATCTTCTCCACGTCGTACGTAATCATGTCTTCGTCATCAGTTGTGTATTCAGTCGGTGCTGATTTTCTTGGCTTGTGTGGAGCATCTTTATTTCTATTTTAGGTTTGAAGGTTTTTGGAGGACGCTTTTTGTACGATATTTTGAAGCCTGGGTGCTGTAGTTGTAGATGGTAAGCATTGGTTGTGCAGGTTTTAGGTTCAGATACAGTAGGGTTTGTCACAGTGGACAAGACTGTAAACATATTGCATGTAGAAGGGGGTTGTGTTTGGTGGGATGAAGGTAATGCAACAGAATGCAGAGACTATTGGACGTGGAGGGAGCAGTAGTAACATAGGAATAGGTGGTGAGAATTGATGAGGATGTAATAGTAACAAAAGATGTGGATGGTACGAGTTGTACCTGAGTTAATGTAGATGTTTGGTAACTGCAGGGACTGAGGAAGATATAGTTGGCTTCGGAACGGATTTTATTGGTTTTAGCAATTTTAATGGTGGGCAAACTATTTTGGTAATATTTCATCTGTTTGTGAGGAATTGTTAACAATTATTGTTTTAGCAGCCTGAGCGTAGGTTTGAGATGGTTGTGGGGCTATTAATTTTCGGGCTTCTGGGTAAGATATGTTATTATTTTTTTGATTTCCTGAATTTGTTTTTCGGTTTTCCACTTAGGGCAGAATTTGGAATCAGCTGTATGGGGTTGAGAGCATTAATACATTTAGGCTCTAGAGAGCAATCTGTAGAGGAATGCCCTACAGATGCACACCTAGAGCACGTTAGTTGGCCACGGCAGGAAGTTTGTGAATGTCCGAACCTCTGACACTTGAAACAGCGCAGAGGATTCGGTACATAAGGACGGATTTTACAGTTTAGGTAACCAGCTTTTATTGTGGAAGGAAGTTTCGGGCTATTGAATGTTTAAAATTATATGTTTCGTAGGAATTATTGCAGCATCTTTTTTAATTGTGATTCTCCTGACCTGAATTACACCCTGATTGGAGAATCCATCGAGGATTTCCGAATCGGGGGTGTTCAATAGGTCAGTTTCAGATATGACACCTCGGCAAGTGTTCAGAGATTTATGAGGACTTATTGATACGGGTAAATCTAGAAAAGTTTTTGCGAGAAGAAAAGATTTGGTTTGTACGGCAGAGAGTGTTTCAATTAATAGATCACCGGATCGCAGTCTTTTAATAGATTTAGGTTCACCACCTATTCCTACAAGAGCTTTGTGAATAGCAAAGGTGATTTAGTCGACATTCCGTTGTTCGGTATAGAAATTAATAAAAATCTCGTATTAACAGAAATCTGATCAATGGTTAGGGTGGGTAAAACAAGGCCTTTACCCGGGCACATCAGCATTGGATCATAAAGAAAACGGAAATTCATCCTGGCGTGCCTCCACCCACCACGGAGTCCAACAAGGGAGGCAGTGTGCCGGTCAACTGGCAAACACCAGGCACGGCGCTTACCTGGAGTACACCCAGAATATAGTACTACAGCATCAGGGCGAGGATCCAACGGGTAAACCCGCCACCCTTATCTGCAGCACTAACCCTACAGCAATGTCTCCGAAGAGACTCATCACCAGCGATTGACAGGAGCGGGCTCACTCCTGCCACCCGTCTACAGCGAAGCGTGGGCCAAAGGAACGCAAAAGGTATCCCCAGGACACCATTTTCCTCCTTACGGGACGCCGCACACGGCAAACGTGCGGGTCGGATAACCAACAGTGTTAGTCAAAAAATAAGTAATAATACGATTATTGAAATCAAAAGTCGAACAAATTAAAAGTTAAATTAAACTAATTAAACTCAATCAAAATGAATACAAAATATGTTATTAATAACGAATAAGGATATATCTAATAGAAAAAATGAATACTTGTACATTTCGAAAAAATTGGTCTGTAGTCTAGACGGGAAATGAATGAAAGAATTATATGACAAGAAAGAGGTCGAAATAGAGAAAGATCACTAGGGTACCCGGGGTTGTGAATCCCGTGTTTACCAAGACAGTAAACCCTTGGTAAAGGAAAAGATCACTAGGGCACCTCGGGATTGTGACACCCGTACTCACCTAAAGAAG
>BMAO01002704.1:0-23593 GCA_019973975.1 Trichonephila clavata
ATAGATAGATAGATAGATAGATAGATAGATAGATAGAGATACGTTTGTTCACCTTCGAATTTAGTAGTTAGACTAGTAATAATATTTAGTATATTTATTTGGTTGTATACTTTTTGTGTGGATTGTATAAATATGAAAAAGAAACGAAAGATACAGTGGGCGTCAAAAGTGTTCGCACTCTTAAAAATTTCCTATAAAATTCAATGTCTACGATTAATAAAAATTAATATATCGGACTTGCAATTTTTTTTTTAATATCTGCAACTTGTTCTTATTCAAATATTATAACCAATTTGTAAAACATAGTATAACTATTACTTTAAAAATTTTATAATCAAAAACTACAAAAAAATACACGACATAAGTCTTCGCACACTTAAAAAAAGTCTCTAGTGCAACTTTAAATATTGTGTATCTTCCTTAATTTAGTACTTATTAGGATATCTTTTAGCGTCCACAGCAACTTTTAAACGTCTTGGTACAGATTTCATCAGTTTTTTTGTAATTTTTACATCGTTGTTCCTCTATTCTTCTGTGAATATTGTTTTTACTCCACATATATGTCATGTTATCCTTTTTTAAAAATTCAAATTCTCACCAAATATGTTTTACTGGGCTTAAACCAGGTGATTTAGAATGTGTTTCAGAATTTGGTGACAGTTATAGAGATATCAGTGGCGTACATTAGGAGCAGTGAGATTAGCGTCATTATACTTTGTTAAAAAAATGAAGTCGTCTCCTATATCCAAATTTTGGGCGGATAATTTAAAATTATTCTTTAAAAATATTTAAAATAGAGTCATGATTCTTAATACCATCAAAATATACCCAAATTACCTCATGCTGAAGTTGACATATACGCTCACACAATAACACCTCCTTGTTGAAGCATGCATAAGGAAGTGTTCTTGTTCCAACTAAATTTTCCGGTTCTCATATTTTATTCTCCAAACCCGTCGGAACTAAAAATTTGAATTTCTGTCATTCCAACCAATTTGGTGACAATGTTGAATTTTCTGAAATTTAACCACCAAGAATCTAGTTGGAACAGTGAAGAATGAAGATGGAGGTGTTCTGTTCGTCTTCAAAGAGCAGGTTATTTGGTATTTTTGGTGGCATGGATAGTTGCAAAAAGATCTATTTAAATATTTTAAAGATCATTTTTATGAATTATCCGCCTAAAATTTGGATACTGGAGACGATTTCATTTTTTAACAAGATAATGACGCTAAGCTCACTGTTCTCAATATGTGCCGCTGGTGTCTCTATAACAGTTTCCAAATTCTGAAAACATCTCCTAAATCATTTGATTTAAGCCTAGTGGAACATATTCGGTGATAATTTAATTTAAAAAAAAATAAAACATGAACGTATAAAAAGGTGAAGTAAAAATAATTATCTTAGAAGAATAAGGAACATCGATGTAGATATCACAAAAAACTGATAAAATCTGTACCAAGACGCTTAAAAGTTATTGTGGATGCTAAAAGATATCCTAATAAGTACTAAGTCAAGAAAGAAAACACAATATTTAAAGTTACACTAAAGACTTTTTTAGCGTAATTTTTATTGTTAGTTTTTTGATTATTTATTTTTCAAAATAATAGTTATACTATGTTTTTCAAATTGATTGTGTTATTCGAATATGAACAAACTGCAGATATTATAAAAAAATTGCAATTCTGATATATTAATTTTTATTAGTCGAAAACATTAAATTTTATAGAAAATTGTACGAACACTTTTGACGTCCACTGTAGAAAACGAGTCATGAATATTTAAAGAATATTAGGAATATCAACATTCTGGGATAAAATAAAATAATAAGGAAAAGTGAATACTTTATAGTGAAACAATATCAATCCTCAAAGAATACAATATAAAACTCCAGTAAGACATTATCAAAATTACTTCAAGTAATTAGGAAGTCTGCAGTTTGCACAATATGAAACTTTCAAATAAGGAATGAAATCGAAGTAATTGTTTTTTTAAAAAAGTTCATGTTGAACAAGAAGTAGCAACTTGGGCTAGTTTCTGCGTGGCTCATTTAATAAGCATGGATAACTATTTACCGACTGCGAATTTTCCAAGGCTTTCATCATTGCAGTAACAGAAGAAATGTGAGCACAAAAGGTTAAATTATTTTAAAACACCAGATAGTCAGCAAACTTTGTAGCTCGAAGAAAGTATAGGTGATATTCCAGAGAAATATAACAACTTAATAGTCTGACTAAAACTTAGGGTGGTTCTCTTTGACCTTGGATGGACAACAGATGTTTCAAATACTGCTCAGATGTTACTTTTTATATTTGAGGGATACATAAAAATTCTTATGGTGTGGAGAGGCAGGCAGGACCAAGGGAGATCTTTTTGAAAAAGTTAAAAATACTATTCAGAAAACCGATATTTATACACACAGTTTAGAAGTTTAAAGTATAGTCTTTATACTTAGATTACTAGAAGTATTAAAGCCATCGTCAACTACTAAATATATTTATTATGAGCTCAGTCTCGTCGTCAATTGATCCCGTCAATTGAGAAGACTGGAAAAAGTGGCGTTCCATGGTAATACGCTGACTTTGCTGCGGAAAATTCTAACGCAATTTTTTGAGTTCTGAGCAGTATAAGAAATTTCCTTAAATAAAAAGAAACGACACTTTGGTGTGTTACAAAATAATGAATGGCTATTGAAGCTATTTTCATACAGATTAACAACTTATGAATGATCTTAGTTTAAAAGTACAAGAGAAAGCAATCTGATATGTACACTCATATTAAGGTATCCGACTACCCTAAAACTGTGAATTTTGCCAAAATTGACAATTTTTTTATGGTTTTATTTTATAGGCCATCTTAGTAGCTTTATAAAATACCAATTTTATTTCCGTTTATTAGAACAAAAAACTACAAGTGTTTTAGTAAAAGCAAATGTCATTACTTTAAGCAAGATGGCATAATTTAACGCGTTTTACTCAAAATGTGTTTTTTTTAAATGCTCAAGGATTGCTGAAAAAGTTTTGAAAATAATGAACTGAATTTTTTACTGTATATTCATTATAATAGTAGAAGTGTTTTAACCTTCAAATTTATCAATCACTGTTTTATTACAAAATTTACAGTCCCTAATGTGAATATAATTACTGTCTTTTTAAGCATTTTCATATAGTAACCGAGATAAAGTGCTCTAGTTTTTGTAAAAAAGAAAATATCTCTTATCCTGAAGGTCATTTCAAATTGAATAATATAGCAACAGATTCGATTGAAAAAAATTGAAAATTTGTTCATAAACCTTTGGTGCAAAATGGGCCGCGTTTGTGCTATTTTTTGTCAATTTTTACCCATTTTTTCCCATTTTAGTAATAATAATTTCTTTTTCTCTTCTTAATTTCAGCACATTTTTCTTAAAATGTATTAAACAAATCTAAAAATAACAAAAAAAAATCGCCATATCTCCTTTTTTTTTAAAAAAAAAAAAGTTGTCGCAACTAGTCGGATACCTGCACATCAAACATTATCATTATTACACTTTTATTAAGTTTTTCAACGGAATTTGTTTGTGAGAAATTTAATGAAAATATAATTGTTTGTGAAAAATATCGAAGTCATGCTTCTATTTTAGAAGTCTATTTTTATAACTATTCGACGGTGTGTGAAAACTTTATTTAAGATTATAGTGAGATAAAAAAGGTCAAAGCAAAATGACCATAGAAGTAGAACACATATACATATTTTAAATTTTCTAAGAAATATGAATATTTTTCGTTTACTTTTTTGCTGATTCCGTTTTAGGTTGCTAACTTAAAAAATGAATGTTTGAAAATCATTGATTTAACTCATTGTTTTTAAAATTTTAAATTTTTTTCCAAAAAATATATAATTTTTAAAAACATGTAAGCAGGGATAGTACCTTTATACATTGTAAAAATCTATTTTTGAAACGTATTTTTAAAAATTAATACAGAATGCTAGAAACGTTTGAAAGCAAACCTAATCAATATCCAACAGTAATTGCGCTCTCTGAAATAAAAAATATAGATGTGAACAGAAACTTCTACTATAATAAAAGTAAACAAATAGATTTTTCGTTAATTTCTGATTGAATTTCGTTGGGCGGTACAATGTGAGGGGTATAGAGGTGACGAACTTCGCAATTTTAAATCACGGTGAATTGAGGAGGATGACACCTGAGTTGACATTTTACTCTCCAGACTGTTCGGATTGGAAATACACTATTAATTTTTTTTATTTAATCTAGAGTTATATATATAAGGGGCGTAACTAGGTAACCAAAGGCCCTAGTGCAACAACAACAAAAAAAACCGAGGGTCCTATTTTGATTGGGCTTTATCAACTAAAAATATATTAGTATTTTAAATATACAAAGCTACTTTAAAGTCAGCCCTTTATTATGCTCTGCAGAACATAGGAAGTGGCACTGTTAGCCTAGTGGTCAAGGTAACAGACTCGTGGCTGGCATGTCATGAGTTCGAGTCCAGTACCACTGAAAACCCGCCGTGTAGGGGAGCGATAGATGTCAAATCTGTCGACAGCTCAAATGTCCTCGGTGTGGTGTGGTAGTTAGGAGAGGGCATGCCAGCTCGGGCGTCGTCTTCGTCACTTGACCATGGTTCAAAATTACGAAGTTCGCGTCGCTAAAATCCCTCGTGTAACTGAACAGGGTGACGTTAAAATTCACTCACGCAGAACAGAGGAAAGTAAAGCTACATACTACTTACATGTATGTGTATGAGTTTTCCTGAGTAAACTTTAGTGAGAGAGAGATTAACCAGGTTCGATTTAACATGGGATAGACAGAAAATGATACAATATTATTATAATTATTTTTAAAAAAACAACATGCAAAAGAACAGAGGAGTGGGACAAAATTACATAAAACTATTTACTACAGATACGAGTGGTGGCGAAATACTCAAACAGGAAAATAGATTATTATGAATAATACTGTTATTAAAAAAAATATCAAGAAGAAATAGCTTCCTGTGTAAGTTAAAGATGCATTTTTCATGGAACCTGAAGCTTATTTTCAAGTAACTCTTGGAAAAAACGAAAAAAATTGAAAAATAGCATAAATTTTCAATAAGTAAAATTCGCCACACCATATACACAAAGGAAAGGAAGGATTTTCTCTCATTGTTTAAATTTGTCTTTAATTTTAGGAAATACTTAAATAGAAGATAAATTTAAAATTTTAGGTTTTTTTCAGAATAAATAAGCATCCTTCCGTTTTCAATTTTATAAAAGAATGTAGGACTGTACTGTACACATCCCTCAAAAGTTATCTAATGAGAAAGGAAGAAAGCCAATAAGTTTTTATTCTTTTTGTGTTCATACTTTTTGCTAAAGAAAAAAATTGAATAATTCCATAACAAAAATTTTTTTGATGCTTTAAAGTTTGTACTTTGCTGAAAATAGTGAAAAATAAAACTTCATATGCAATTTCAAAAATTCGCTAGGTAGGCTATAAGAGCTTCATTTTGTTACAAGTAATCGTAAATCGCAATACAATTAACATCATATGTACCAAGTATTCACATGCACTTAGAAATTTGTAAGATCAAGAAGCTGCAAACAATGTTATGCATGACAAACATTTATATCTGGTTTTCGAAACATGTAATTAAAAGATTTTAAAAGCACAAAGTTTATATTTTATTTAGAAATTAAAGATACAAATTCGTATATAAAATTCTTTTAAATTTCTTAAAAATCGAATGCTGAAGCACGTATAAAATACTTTGTCAACGCAACAGTAAAATTCAAACATTTAAGTTAATAAAACTGAACCATAAAAAATATGTTATACAAAATTTATAAAAGTATTTCTGTTAAATTATATCTAGCAAAAAATTTAAGTGAACATTTCGTATATAAATATAAATGCGAATTTTTTTAAGAGAAGAGCACTAGAAATTTTTTCCCCCTTAGAATACATACAAAAACTTAGGACTTCTCAGACAGGGGCGGCTCTAGGGTCGGACAAACCGGACCCACGTCCGGGGCGGCATTTGGACCAAATTTTAAAAATACCTTTTTTTTTTTGTTATGGAAAATTTTGAAAAGGAAGTTAAAGTTCACATAATCTAGGAAAAAATATTCAGAACGAGATAATTTCTCTTTTATATGAAAATATTAAATTACACATTGTTCATAAAATTAAACAAGCTAAATGTTATTCGATAATTTTAGATTGCGCCCCTGATGCCAGCAAGATCGAACAAATGACATTAATGGTAAGGTATACATGTATTGAGAAATCTAACTCTAACGAAGTTTTTTTTTTTTTTTTTTTTTGGTTTTCTTCCAGTTGAAAGATTAACTGGAAGAGAACTTCCAAATTTAATAGTTGAGAAACTTTTAAAAAAAATTAGGGCTAAATTTACTAGATATGCGGGGGCAGGCCTGATGTTGACCGACGGAGAATCATTGGATGTAAACGCGCTTGATTGAGCAGATGAGAAAATGTCAGTTTTAAAAAAAAAGCCTAGTTGAAGTTTTAAAATTTACTTCTGTTTTAGAATTTGCTCCAAATCTTACTATTGCATTTATTTTACTTTCTTTGCTAATAAGTTTGGCAAGAGTAGATATTAATTTCTCGAAATTAAAATTAATAAAAAAATTCTTACAGTTCACAAATTTTAAAGATAGATTAAATGGCTTAGCTACATTGGCTATCGAACATGAAATATCTGAACAAATTGATCAGAAAATTTTCAGAATTAAAAGTCAGAAAAAAAAACAGTGGTAATTTCTTATGTTTTAGTTTTTAGTATATATATATACATATATTTGAACTGTTAGCTCTCTTTTGCTTCGCAAGAAATATTCAAGTTTTATAGGTGTGCATTTATGACCAATTTTTATCTTTTAATAATAGTTTTTTTTTTACTTTGGCGAGAGGGGCGGCATTTTTCATTTTT
This sequence comes from Trichonephila clavata, assembly GCA_019973975.1. Classification (NCBI taxonomy): domain Eukaryota; kingdom Metazoa; phylum Arthropoda; class Arachnida; order Araneae; family Nephilidae; genus Trichonephila; species Trichonephila clavata. Next base: position 6,939 of record BMAO01002704.1, read on the forward strand.
GTCCGGGTCGGCAAAATTGCTAGAGCCGGCAGTCTCAGATAATATAAATTTGATTGTAATGGGCTTACGAGGGGGCAGTCATTTCAAAAGTTTTTTAAGTACCACCAATTGTCTATCGGAAAATATTAGGGGCCCCATATAAAGTCTGGTTTTAAGCCCCAAGCCGGATCTTACAAAGGATTACTTATTTGACATCATTCAGGCTATGGGCCCCATGAATCCTGGGCCTCCCTGTGATGCGGGGGTGTACTTTACGCCATTGAGTACAACTGACATCTCTTTAAAAAATATTAAATATATTTTGATGGATTTAAGTATTAAATAAATGGAATTAACTCATTAAATTTGTTGTATTGTGAAAAGTACAGAAAAATAAATTTGCAGCTCGCATCAATAGTATGACGTTTACTGTAACGACCATTAATTAAAAAAATTGAAGTTCATTTATTATTTTCAAGTCATATTGTTGACATTCGTCAAAAACGTTTATATTCTGGATAACGTAAGATATGGCTTGGTGCCCAAAGCCTGATTTTGCAGGAGGGCCCTAATATTCTACGTAACGCCTCTGTTAACTATTAAATTTCTTTCATCAGATTATTTTCCAAAAACTCAATAAATGTTTTGTTTTTCAAAAAATTTGAGAATTTTGTGATAAATTTCGTTAAGTTCTTGTGAATGTATTTGTTTCATTGATTTTTATTAAATACATGAATATTCATATTTATGTAAATAAAATGTACTCTAATAAACTTAATTTTCTTGAAATATGTTTTTTTTTTACAATATCCTTTAACACGAAAAAATATTTCAATTCCAAAATAATCAGTTTCGTGTTAAACAATTTTCACCGTATTCAGAAATATAGGTGTTTTTTTAAAAACAACTAAAAAAAAACAAAAATATTAATAGATAAATTATTTTCATGAAAATTTTTATATTATTGTGTATGTTTGATTTTCCTGAGCAATTGCCTGTACTTTATAATATTTAGCATTTTGGATAGCTAACTCTTTTAGCAAAAAGTAGTCATGTTTTTTAGTACTTATAAATAATAATGTGCATATATCTCATTACTCGGTACCATCCGAAACATTTTTCAAATGATTTCCTACTTGCTAGTGTTTCAAAATTACAACATACGTTAAATAATTAATTACATATTAATAATAAAAGTTTTTCTTAGGATTTTAAAAGTATATTAATGTATTATGAAATGCAATTTTGCTGTACTTTTACCACTTGTAAAAATGATCTAACTGTACTTAACAATTGTCAATATTCTTACACATGGAATTTTATTGCAAAGCTTTATAAAAATATCTCTGTTATTCAATTTTATGAGAACGCGTGAAAAAACAAGAAAAATACTTTTTGAACTTTACGTAGAAATTTCCTTACTAAATTCCTACGTATTTCTTTATAATTGCATAGTTAATTTCGGCTTATATTTGATTCAAATTATTTTATGACATATCTATTTTTAATGTGAGTATTTACATTCTTATACAAACTTTGCTTCGTTTATATATCTGACTTTCCCCCAATACACTTAAGTCCTTATGATGTGTAGGAAATTTTTTATCTTAATCATTTCAACTGCTTTGCAGGTAAATCAATTGACGAAGAAAACATTGCTTATCTCAATATAAATATAGATCTATGTCATTCGAACTAGATGATGATTTAAGAAAAATGACGCGGTAATCTTTCAAAATAGCTTTGATTTTACTCGCAAATTTTTTCTCAACGCTCTGCATTGTGTCAATGGAACAAAACTACATCTTCAAATTGTTTTCTCGGAAGACCACACCTCTAAGCGGATACTATTGAACCACTTTGACCAGATGTCTGCAATAAATGTCAAAAGTAAATTAGCACCTTTTCAGAGGAAAAGGCAATCAGTCTCTCGGTCTCCGCTTTTTATCTCTGGAATCTTGCGCACCCCTAAATCAGGGCTGGCAGCACATAATTGCTTATTTCACAGCCAAATCTTGAAAATCGGCTTACTTTAAGGTTTTGGTGATTTAACATCTCTAACAGAATTACTAGCCATTGTAACTCATTTAGAATTGTCCAATTAATATTATACGCATGTTGCTGCAATGACATAAAATCCTTTAGCTAAAAAAATGTTTTTTTCTTTTTCTTTTTGAATATAGAAACAATTATGAAGGTTATAAATGTTAAGCTTTGGGTACATATTGATCTCAATAATGAAATTTTTCAATAAAATTTGTTACACCACCCTTTATACTGCACAAACCATTGTCTTTTTCAAATGGTTTTGGATCATATCTACTGTATTAAAAAGTGTTGTGTAACTAATATTGCTGACAGTCTTAGAAAAAGCAGAGTGCTTTTAAAACTAAATACAATTTTAACTTGTTGCATTTCCCATAATATAAATATTTTTTTCCAATTAATTACATTACCCAATCTCTAATGCTGTAGAAAGTCTTTCACAACTGTTATACAATTAAAATGCATGTCACCACAGCAACAAATCCCATCTAGCACTTTTTGACATCAAAAAGTCAGACTCTCTAAGATGCAAGAATATTTGCTTCATATATTTGGTTGATATACAGAACACATAAAAAGCAACATGTAAAATTACAACTATTTAAAGTATTTATGAAACAAATGCAGTATATAAAAAATGGTTTATTTCTGGACAAAAAATAGCAAATTCTTATTAATATATCTATACAATAAAAAAGACAATCACATTATATCATTACTTTAACCGTCATTTTCCACATTGCCCGTGAAATATGGTGTATGGATGCAAAACCTCTGTTTCTAAATAGGTAAGGTAAATTTCTCAAGGTCTATTCCTTATAACTAATAACAAAAATAATATCGCAAAGATGAATAATTTATTATTAAGAATTATTTATACGTGTTAAAACATATTACTTTGGTATACACTTTTGCTTGTATAGATAGCAAGCATTAATATCCCTGATCCAATATATTTATTAGTATTAGTGAGTGAGTTAGTGAATATTAACGTCCCACTGTTCAGCTACACGAGGGCTTTTGGGGACGGTCCGCGTAATTTTGAACCATGGTCGAGTGACGCGGACGACACCTGAGCTGGCACCCCTCTCTCCTAACTAACCCACCACATCAACGGGAGGACGTTTGAGCTCTCGACAGATTTTACGCGCATCCTTCCCCTACACGGCGGGTCTTCAGTGGTACTAGGATCGAACTCATGCCATGCTAGCCACGATCCGATGCCTTGACCACTTGGCTACCGTGGCCACTATTTAATATTAGACACTTACCTGCAATAGAAGTGTACAGGTATTTTCTAAATTCGTTTGTTCCAAAAGTATGAATCATTTTTTTTTACCAAAAATTTTATTAATAAAGTATGATATAAAGGCACCGTAATACATTTTATTAGACTGCATCAGATGAATAATATACGAAACGTGTAAATCTTATTCTTCATAAAATAAAATATACTCTGTTTTTTGGAAAAAGCTCTATTAGAAAATATTACAAAAACTACGGATGAAAAGAAAAAAAAAACTCCTCACATATGAGTATTTGAAAATATAATATATCGAAATGTTTATGTGCTATTCATCCATAATTAGCAAATTTGTTTCTCTTGTGTAATTTTATTATAATAAATCGCAACTATGCAACAATACTCAATTACCTCTAAAAAGATTTTTTGTACTTTCTCTGAAACATACAGCTTATTTCTTTTGAAATTATGAATAATTTTCTACCATCTATCTTAAATTTTTCTTTTAATATATTCGGAAATATACCTGTTTTTAGAAACTTATCTAAAAAAGAAAGAAAGAAAAACTCATTAAAAACAAAAATATTAACAGCTAAGGTATGTGTGAGCTATTTTCATGAAAATTTTTATATCATTGTATATGTTTGAATTCCCCCCCCCCCCTGTGTCTGTACTTTATAATTTTTAGCATTTTTGATAGTTATTCCTTCGAGCAAAATAGTTATGTCTTTTCAGAACTTCGAAATAGTATTGTGCATATCTCATTACTAGGTACCATTTGAAATATTTAGTAGTTCCATTTTTCGAATAATTTAATACTTGCTAGTGTTTCAAATCTCGAACATTAACAATACGTTAAATAACTAATTGCATTTTTATAAAAAAGTTTTCCGTAAAATACTTAAAATAAATTTACTCAACATTTATCACAAGTAAAAATGTTTTCATTGCACTTAAGATTGTTAATAATGTTACACATTAATTTTATGGCAAAGATTCAAGAACATTTTTTTTCTCGTTATTCAATTTTATGTGAACGCGAGGAAAATATGAAGAAATACTTTTCAAATTATACTATGTAGATTTTATACAGAACTTTTTTGATTGAATTCCTTTGCATTTCTTTGTAATTGCAAGCTTATTTCGAATAATATTTGATTCAAATTATTTTATGATGGATCTGATTTTAAATGTGATATCAATATATTTAAAATCTTTATAATGTGTAAGAAATTTTTTATCTTCAATCATTTTGGTGAATAATTAAATGATGAAGCAAATACTGATGTTTTCAGTACAAATATAAATCTGTGTTTAACAACTAACACATATAGAATGACAGAAGTGTTTATGGAAGGTTTCGCGGCACAGTCTTTCAAGATCGCCTTAATTCTACGCTCAAGCTTTTACACAACATTCTTCTCATTGTGTCAAACTTACAAAACTGCTTTTTCTAAAACCTTTACATGAAGACCACTCCCTCGAAACATCTGGAACCGTACGTATCCCAAAATCAGGGATTGGCAGCAAATAATTCATTGTTGAAAGATAACCAAATAACTGAACTGCTTCCACAGCTGTATCTTGAAAGTTCAACCTACTTTTATGAATTTGGCGATTTAGTTTTGAGTTTGACGAGTAAAAATATTAAACCATTATATCTCATTTGGAATAATCCAATTATTATTAATCGTACATTGCTGCAATGAAAATAACATCAATTAACTAAACATATATACGTAAAAATAAATATATTTTAATCCTCAAAACGATTTGTTAATGTTTGTATTTTGCGCTTATAATAGCCTCAAGCTTTTTTCTTTTCTTTCCGAAATTTATTAAGGTGATATAGTACCCTAAAAATCATTAAAACTGTCGAAAAATTTTTTTTGGCTTATTTGATACCCCGGATCTTTATAAATATGCCTGCAAAATTTCAAAGCTTTAACTGCATTTTTCAAAAAGTAATGGAGCAATGTTTGATGCTAAACAGCAACTACCACGCCTACATTTCAGATTATCTGCTAGAAAAGAGCCTGATAAAAAATGAATTAATTATTTTTCTAATGTGCATCAATGAGATTGACATTATACAAGCAGTAATAAATCATTTTAAGAAAGAATTGTGCAATTCATGCAAAAATTCTAGTTTGTGAATTATTCACTGGGAAGATCAAATGGATTTGGTCAAGATTTAAAAGGTGTGCGTGATTTTTATGATATTATTATGAATGAAATTAAAACTTCAAAACGGATACTCCCAAAGCACAAATACTAAATCTCATTTTGATAACTCAGGAAATTAAAAATCTAATTCGCAAGAATAGAAAAACTTCCCCATTTTTATATATTTGTTTTTGGGGATATATATATATATATATCTATATATATAAAGGAGAAAAGCGACTCACTCACTGACTGACTGACTCACTGACTGACTAATCACGAAATCTCTGGAACTATTCAACCTACAGACTTGAAATTTGGTAGACATGTTCCTTTGATAGAGTAGACATCAGCTAAGGAAGGATTTTCCGAAATTCGAAACGCAAGGGGCGCTACGGGGGGTTAAGGGCTTTAATAATAATTGTTTCCATGTTTAAACTACTTGATGTACAATCTTGAAATTGGGTAAGCGGATTCCTTTCAGAGAGTAGAGATCCGCTACAAAATGAATTTACTGAAAATCGACCCCCAAGTGGCGTTGCAGGGGCTTAGGGGGCGTTATAGATAATTATTTCCATTTTTAAACTATTTGACGCACTATCTTTAAATTTGTAATATAGATTCCTTTCGTAGAATAATGATCAGTTACAAAACGGGTTTTGTGAAAACAGACTTCTAAGTGGCGTTGCGGGGGATTAAGGGGCGTAATAGATAAATATATCCGTTTTTAAACTACTTCACCTACCTGCTTGAAAATTGGTAGGTAAGTTTCTTTCCTGGAGTAAATATCCGCTACAAAATAGGTTTTGGGAAAATTGACCTCCAAGGAGTGTTGCGGGGGCGGGGGGATTAAGGGGCGTTATAAATTCCTATTTTTAAGTTATTAGACGTACAGTCTTGAAACTTAGTAAGCAGATTCCTCTCATAGGGTAGAGATACGCTAAAAATGGGTTTCGTGAAAATCGCCCCTAAGTGGCGTTGAGGGGACTTAAGGGGCGTTATAGATAATTATTTCCATTTTTAAACTATTAGACGCACAGTCTTTATATTTGATAAAGAGATTTCTTTCATAGAGTAGAGATCAGCTATAAGAAGGTTTTGTGAAAACAGACCTCTAAGTGGCGTTGCAGGGGAATGAGTGGCGTAAGAGATAAATGTTTTCGTTTTTAAACTATTTGACCTACCTGCTTGAAAATTTTTAGGAATGTTTCTTTCATGGAGTAAATATCCGCTACAAAACGGGTTTGGAGAATATTGACCCCCAAGGGGGTGTTGCGGGGGGTTAAGGGCAGATATAAATAATTATTTCTTTTTTTAAACTATTAGACTCACAGTCTTGAAATTTTGTTAGCAGATTCCTCTCATAGGATAGAAATACACTGCAAAATGTGTTTTGTGAAAATCGACCCCTAGGTGGTGTTGCGGGGGTTCAAGGGGCGTTATTGATAATTTTTTTGCATTTTTAATTAATTGGACGCACAGTCTTCAAATTTTGCTAAGCAGATTCCTTTCATAGAGTGCAATTCCCCTACAAAATGGGTTTTGTGAAAACAGACCCAGAAGTGGCGTTGCGGGGGCTCAAGTGGCGTTATAGACAATTATCCCCATTTTTAAACTGTTAGACGTACAGTCTTGAAATTTGATAAGCAGATTCCTTTCGTAAAGTAGAGAACCGCTACAAAATGGGTTTCGCGAATATCAACTACCAAGTTTAATTTCGGGAGATTAAGAGGCGTAATCGATAAATATTTCCATTTTTAAACTACTTGATCATCCTGCTTGAAAATTGGTAGGCATGTTCCTTTCATGAAATAGAGTTCCTCTAACAAAGAGTAAAATGAAAATTGACCCCCAAAGATGTTTGCGAGGGGTCAAGAGGAGTTACAGAAAAAAATATTCCTGTTTTTAATTGTTAGACCCATATACTTGAAATTTGTTAAGCATGTTTCTTTTGTTGAATAGGGATCCACTAAGAATAAATTTTAAGCAAATCAAGTTCTGGGGGATTGCAGGGGGTATTGGGTTACTGGGACGTATTGACAAAAAAATTACTTTTTTCGAGCTACAAGGACTATAATAATGAAATTTTGTTTGCATTTTTTTTTTTTTTTTTTTGTTGAATTGAAATCCGCTAAGAGCAGTAATTTTGGAAAACGGCTCTCAACGGGATTACGGGAATATTTATAGTAAAACTTTTGCTTTTTTCTGTTAGATTTAGACTTGAAATTTGGCTTGCATGTTCAATTTACGGAGTAGAGATCCACCGAAAATTGGTTTTGCTGGGAATCCACTTGGTTTTTGTGTTACGAAAGAGCAAACATCATTCTATGCTTCAATTTTAGAGATTTTTAGAAAATACAAATTAGATGAGTTCTGTCTTTTTTTTTTATCAACAGGTGACAGTTACAGGTAGAAGTATATTTTTCAATTCAATCGAATTCTTAATGCTAGGACTTAGATATCAATAATTTATACATATATATAAGCAGTAAAAATTTATAAAACATCATGAAATACCCAGCGAAGCGGGCGGGTAACAGCTAGTATATATATATATATCCCATGTGTGCGAGATTCAACACTTTTATTATTAAAATATTTTAAGATATTTATTTAAACAAATGCACATATACAGTTCTTAGATTTTGATGTATTTTACCTATAAATTGTTATTTGATTTTGCTTTCATTCGTGTACAATATTTAACATGCGAAGGCTTTTAAAATCATGTAAATAAAAAATAAAGGCATAAACATCTTTTGTACATGTTGTGCTTTAGCTCTGAGCGTGGAATTAGCTCTGAAGTGTGTGTATTTTTTTTTTATAATTATTAAGATAAAGTTTTATGAAATATTGATCTTTCATTCGTTTTTTTTCTATATATTTATTACGGCAGTATACTGTTTAATTGTTCTACATTTGTGCAATTTTTTATGGTAAGTAGTTTTAAATAAGCTAATTAACATTTCGTAAAAGTTTCAGACTATTCGATGAATATTATATCATGCTATTCATGGAATGAAAACTTCAAACTCATATTTCTCCATGTTGAATTTTTGTACATATACTGTTATTCAAAACCCTAAGGCCTTTTTGGTAATTGAAGTATGGGTTTGAAATTTTTTATACATGTTCTGAAATGTATGTTTTGTAAAACTGTTGCATAGGATTAGCTCTAACATGTGTGTGTTTAGTACTTTTTCTAAAAAATTTCAAAATCAAAATTAATGCTTTTTTCGGGAATTTTTGGAAATTTAACTATAAAAAAATTAAAGAGCAGCAGCAGAAAAAAAACCCATGCACAGTTTTATGTAGTATATTATTAAGGTACTTGGAAAAAATTTTTTGAAAATATTTAAAAAAAGCATTAGGGATTTAAAAAATGCTTAAAAAAGGTAAAAAAAAATTTTAATTTTACAAACATTTTGCAATGGAATTATTATTAAATAGCAACCTTTATAAAATGCAATTAAAACCAAATATTAAAAGTAAAAAAAATTGTGAAGATGGTACCATATCGCCTTAAGAGCGTACGTAAGTTAACAGTATTTAAAATTGAATGATTAGGTCTTGAAGCAACACAGGTTCCTAATTTCATGGTATTCAATGGTTATTTTATGCGTTGTTTTTTATATAATTGAGCATATTTAATAAATATCTTTTTATTTTATTGTTAATTGAAGAATTTAATTTAATGATAAAGAAGCCAAAAGTACCAAGAAACTTCGAATATTTATCGAAAAAATTCTAACAAATAATTAATTTTATTGTTGCAATGAACATAAAATCATTTCGCTAAAACAATGTTTTTTCCCCCTTCTTTCTTTTTAAACCTAGAAACGATTTATAAAGGTCTATATTTTGTTTTTATAAATGTTAAGCTTAGGGTACATAGTGATCTCAATAAGGAAGTTTTTAATTTGTTTTTTAGCCCAAATCTTATCAGGTATATATATATATATGCTGACAATGTTTTAAATTGATCGATTGGGTCATGAAGTAACACAGGTTTCTAATTTTACTAATTTCATAGTATTCAATTGTTATTTTATGCATTTTTTATACTAAGCAAATTTTTTAAACATTTCTTTATTTTATTGCTGATCAATAAACTGAATCCAATAGTTAGATATTAAAAAAAAAAACCCGAAATTTCGGAGATATTTAACGGAAAATTTTTAATAAATAAGGTGTTGTTTGAATTCTTTTTTATAATCATCAGACAAATCTTTGAAAAACATGCCAGGATTTTCCAAAATGTTTATTAAATCCCGTTAAAATTTATTTAAAAATGTACAACTCTTTCTAATATGAGATTGTTGTGATCGTTCCTGAGTTTCTCTCAATTTACTATCAAGCAAATTTTGTCTTGTTACACACATCCGACCCTGTTTTGTATTTCGTTTTATATATGTTTCATTACTGAAATTAATAAATGCATTTCTTTCATTCATCTCACAATAATTGAAATATATCATTAGAATACTAAAGTATATTATTGCGAATCTTTTAATTTGCAGCAATACCTTCTTACATTTCAAATAAAACCCTTCCAAGATTAATAGATCTACGGAATTTCACCATTTTACTAAAATAAAATATTAGTATAATAATATAAAATTATTTTAATTCATTTTTTTTTAAAAATCAGAACGATGTGATTGTCAAAAAGATCACCAAAGAAAAATAGAAGTCTTTATGCAAGTTTTGAATAAGTAATAGTAGCAATTGAGACAGAGACATTAACAAACTTTTTTACGAGGTCCAATAAAAAGCTATCTTTCTATTTTAATGCGACTGATTTAATCTATCGATGTAAGATCTCTATTTGTTATGTGAAGGCTCAATTCATCAATTAGCTGCAGGTTTTATATATTTCTGAAAGTCTTTAAAAGTTAGCACATCTGGAAAATTTTTTAAATAGTAATACAAAAGTATAAATCGCAAAAATATTGAAGTAATAATAGTATTTAAAAAAAATTAATATTTGTTAACCTGAGTATCAAGGATTATAAAAATAACTAGCAAAACCAAGAACTAAGTTATATTTTTATCTGAAAACCCTCTTAGGATTCTAGTATAACTTATGTGGTTGAAGGAAACGATTTTGATGAACTTAGCTACAACAGAATCATTTACTATGGAAAGTAGCAAAGAAATAATTGACTTACATAATATTTCTAGGATTTCAATACTGAATGAATACTTTATACCTTTTTTTTAAAAAAGAAATGCAGTTTCCTAATTTTCTTTACAAAACATGTACTGTTAAACGTTTTTTTCTTAAATGTATTTATGTTGCACGTAAATGTTAAAATTTTAATATAGATAACTATGCAGCTAATTATTGTTTATTTATGGAACTTGTAAAAATTATGAAAAATCAACTATACAAGGTTTTTTGATTTAAGAAAAATTTATTACTTGTACCGCTTTGACGTAAGATGGAATGCACCACTCTTTAAGCTACTTTACTGCACAAACCATTGTATTTTTCAAATGGTTTTGGATTATACCTACTGTATTAAAAAGTGTTGTGTAACTAGTATTGTTGACAGTCTTAAAAAAAGTAGACAATTGATTGCTTTTAAAACTAAATAAAATATTAACTTGTATTGCATTTCCCATCATATAAATATTACTTACTAATTAATTACATTACACAATCTTTAATGCTTTAGAAAGTCTTTCACAACTGTGATGCAATTATAATGTATATGTCACCACAGCTGAAAATCCCATCTAGCACTTTTTAAGATCAAAAAGTCATTCAAGACTTTCAGAGATGTAAGAATATTTACTTCATTCATCTGGTTGATACACAGAACACGTATAAAGCAATCTGAAAAACTATAACTATTTAAAGTATTTATAAAACAAATAGTATATCAAAAACTGGTCCATTACTGTACAAAAAAATAAATAAATCCTTATTAGTACATCCATACCATAAAAAAGACAATCACATTATATCATTACTTTCACTACCACTTTCCTCATCACCCATGAAATGTAACATATGGATGAAATACCTGTTTCTATATAGGCAAGGCAGATTTTCAAGGTCTATTCCTGTATAACAAACAGCACAAATATTATCAAAATGATGAATAATTTATTATTAAGAATTATTTACACGTAAGTTAAAACATATTACTTACTTTAGTGTATAGTTTTGCTTGTATTGATAGCAAGCATTAACATCACCTGATTCTATATGTTTTATATTAAACACTTACCTGCAAAAAGTATACATGTATTTTCTAAATTCGTATGTTCCAAAAGTATAAATCAATTTTTTTGCCTAAAATTTTATTAAGAATGAATGATATAAAAAATTACCATACTCCCATCACTTTCCAAAATTTGTGTGGTAACATTCAACTGCAATGGAATCTCTATCCTGCATGATTTTTAAATTATATGCTTCTAATATACTGTCATAAAGCCATTTGTGACAAAAAATTTGGTCATTTTTGATAATTACTTGCCTCCTCGTCTGATATAAAAATATACAACAACTTTACCCCACAAAAACATAGCTAAATGTCTTGGAAAACATAAAACAACTCCACTACAAGCATATATCAGGTGTTAAAGATACAGTTAAGTTTTTTTTGCAAATAGTTTTTGAATTGAGTAATGCTGACTTGCCTGAGCTTGAATGTTTTCTTTCTTGACAACTAAAAAAAGAACATTCCAGAGTTTTCCTTTTTATTTTTATATCCCCAATAGTTGGTTTAAATATTTACTGCTAGTTTAAATGCTGATTGGGAGGTAGGTACATGAGGATCAGGTAAATAATTCTTTAGTAATTACTTTTTACCTTTCTTTTACTGAATTGCATGTTGAGACAATTTTTCCTGAACTATTTTACCTTGCAATAAACAATTTAATACTACAAGTAGAAGTTCAGTCTCCTGGTTTTTCTTATGTCATTACATATTTCTTTGGCAGAAGACCCCACACCACACTTTCTATCTGAGATATGGAAAGAAGTATATTCAACATTTTCAACAACATGGAATCTCTCAAACAATTTAAGAATGAACTTAATATGTTTACAACATAGTGCATGATTATCTGAGCATTCACATGTATACCAAGCCGAACATGATAATTTTACACACCTGTAATGGCATTGATCACACACACACATAACCTCTTTCTGAAATGCTACCATAATTTTTTTAACAACATAAAATACATCTCCATTAGTCTGCGATTTTACAAACCAAGAATTTGTTGCCTGGTCATAAATATCTGTCAGGAATCTTCAATTCATTTTGAAATGGAAATAGGTTGTGAGGATATAAACTGGGGAGAGTACCATTTAAAATTCTATAATGTGCTAAATATGTGTCATGCTGTATTTTCAACAAACTATCTGCTTGACAGTTAAAATTTTCATTTTAAAATAATTGGACATTCATGTATTGTGAATAGATTAACAATATATATTTTTATCAGTATTGGCATACAGAAGTAGATGATGTGACTTATACTATTAGTAGGCTGAATTACAATAATTATCATCAAAATATCTATTGAAAGCAGGCTTTTTATCAGGCGATGCAATTTTAAAATTTTCCATTATTTGTTTACATCTGATTGAACTTATTCCTTCCAAATGAGCTACTAGAGAAATTTCCCTTCGCATTTCAAAATTGGAAAACAAGATCATTTAATCATTTCTTCCAAGTGCATTGAAGGCGTAATGCAATTAATTTTTAACTGGGCACCCTTTCTCTCAGAATGTTGAAACACAATACATATTTCCTGTATTTAATTTATTAGTAATAACATGAGCAACAGAGTAAAGCATTCCTTATTAGTCAAGTACAATTAAACTTCTATTAACCGAATACGTATTCTAATACGGAAGATTTTTCAATACCCATTTCAAGATTAGCTTTAATGAACTCTATACAAGTTTTATAAACCAGTTGAAATGCTTGATTATGCTTTGAAAATATATTACACTGATCCCTTAATAGTCTTTATAAAGAGTGATCTACCAAGAGAGAGAGAGAGAGATATTCCATTAATAATTAGAATATAGAATTTTTTTGATATTTCTATACAACTAGTTTTTCTTTTATATGTCTAGGAAGCTTCACATGTTAGCAACTGTGTTAAATATCTAAATCTACAATTTCACTCATGATATGGAAAAGGTTAAGGGAAAGTTAAATCTAAACATATTGTGTAGATCTTTACATGTGATTCGAATAAAAATTTTTGCAATAGATAATACATTCTAATAATGATTTTTTTCTTACTTTAATTAAATAAATGTATTTTCTTATTAAGAATAGTTTTATTACCTTTGGTTGGATCCTAGCAGGGCACCCTTCTTTTACAAGAACACCTCCAGAAAATTTGTATTTTCTATTATTATTCTCACAATCATTTAAAATTTTAGCCAAACAATTTAACTCATATATTTACGCTAAAAAAATAATGAATCTACTACAATGGTAAATACCTGGAAATTTTAAAACGTATTATTAAAAAATTATAAATAATCAAAGCATAAAATTTTTACATTCACGTGATCGGAGAATCGAGCTTTCACACGGAAGAAGCTAGAAAGTCGATGAACGGAAAATGTTAATTATATCAAATCAAAGTACAAAAAAAAAAAAAAAAAAAAAAAAAAATACAATATAAAAAGAGTAAAATAATAATTCAAAATTATGAATCAAAGTTTTTAGTTGTTCATATAAGTTAGAAATTCCACAAATCAGCAAATATGTTAAAATGATGGAAAACAACAGAAAATTAATACAATATAAAAACTGCAAAAAAATTTAACAATTAAACAATATAATTCAAAGTTATAAAATACCTAATCAATAAATCTCGCCGCTAGAATTTTATATACGAACATTTCAGCACGAGCGCTACAGCAAGAATGATTTTAGTAGGTTCAATTAAGCCAACGATGAACTTGGCGATTTTCAAAAAGAGGCCAAAAATATCAAAGTAACCCATCCTTGTTTGTAGATTATAGGAATAGGTGCTGCCAATGAAATTGCGCATTACACGTCCGGTCTTGTTTGTTCCTTTTATCTGTCCCTTTATCTGTAAAATTGCAAATAATCAAAAATATATCAAAAAACTAAAATATTTTACTCATCTATTTTAAGTCTACAATATAGTTACAGTTCTACATTTGTTTTTCCAGTTTCATTGAGTATTTTTAAAAATTTAATCTTAATTTTTATTTTATAAACATCCCATATTTCTAATGAACTTGTCTACAACAAATAAACAATGAAAACATATTTATATCTTAAAATTCAAGCAAATATTGAAAAAACATTGAAATTGTTCAGTAGTAAAGTTATAAACAATAAACGCAAAATATTTATAATAGGTTATTAGATTCACACATACTGAAACACACACTCAACAAAGCATATTTAAAAAATACAATACATTGCACATTTTTATTGTAATTATGTTGAAAGTAGCCAATAATTCATAGAGAGCCAAATATAGCAACCCCAAAACAGAGAAATTTGAATTCCAACTCTGTAAAAAATAGGAATAGATGCTGCCAACGAAATCGCGCATTACTTGTCCGGTTTTATTTGTTCCTTTTTTCTATCAGACTATTAAGGCTCCCGGTGACACGCCACCACGAAAACCCGAGCGTAATGTTAATCCTATGGAGTTTCTTATAATTCAATTTACGTCTAAGGTATTGCTTTTAACTGTATGAAACAAAATGCATCCTAAAGATCAAAAATAAATTAATGTTTCTCTTGATTTCGATTTTTTAAAAAAAATTTCTAAATATTTTTAAATATCTATTAAAAGCTTGCAAATTTACATTTAGTGCGTTGAAACGATCATAAAAATATTTTCAATTATCGGATAAAAAAAGTAAAAAAGCGGAAATAATTTATTTTTTATGCTCTTTCAAACGCATATACTTTAAAAATTTTAAACTAATTTATTTGCGAGTAATTAAATAAGTCAGCATTGCATATTTGGAATGAGGGGAAAGTAAACTTGCAACTCCGCCTTCTTGCGGAAGGATACATGAAATTTCCCCTGCGTTCAATTGGTGAAAGGTGGTAATTTATGACTCTTCGGTGAATTGTGTAACAGAGAGATGTTTTTTCCCCCCAAAATGGGTTTTGTTTTCTAAGAATCTATAGGCATTCAAGATACTGTTTACAATTACATCATTCTTAGGAAAGTTTGAGTCTGTGCTTGAAAATAACTACAAATACGTTTTTGTACAAAAAGCTATCCTCTGTTTTTTACTCCACCTTTCTTAAAATTATTTATATATACTAAATAAGTTATATTTTATTAATAATTAAAATGAACAATTTATATTTATTAAATGCATTTGAATCGTCAGGAAAAAGTGAATCAGTTTTCGCATTATTTTCTTACATATCTCCAAAATCGAAATTCATGTGTTTTTTCCAAGTTTAAGTTATTTCAATATCAGCTGTTTTAAAACTTATTTTGCACAGTTTATTTCAGTTATTAAATAAAATGGATCATCGTCGCGGCTTCAAAAAAAAAATCTTTCGGCTAAACGAAAAAAGAATTATTTCTTTCGGCTAAACGAAATAAAATATAGACAGAATTTCAGGAATTGGAAAGAAAAGTGTGTATTTCTTTTTCTAAATTCTTGTTCCGCTGTTCATTTCAAATATTGTGAAGTTTCCGCTACTAAATGGTTTATTGATCATCGCATTTTAAAAAGATTCAAATATCCGAAGATGAAATACATTGATTTAAAATAAATCAGAAAGTTTTCCATAATTTTAAGAATATTTTTAGTAACATTAATAGTTTCTTTCTTAAAACTATATATTTCAATTAATTTATTTACTATTGCTACTGATGTTTTTATTTCCATTTTTATTTCCTTCACTGCAAATTCAACTTAGAATAACATTGCAGAATTTTTTTTTTTTTTAAATTCTGTTTGGAAAGCAGTATCTACATTTTGCATTTTCATTTATACATGTGTTTATATATTATTCAATAACTCATGAATGCTTTTTTTAAAATGAATTCTAAGTTAATGCGCTATGAAGAATGCACCCCTGCAAGTACAAATACAGGCAAATAGTTCCTCAATTTTAAAGTTCAGCCCAGCACCACTAAAGACCCACCTGTAGGGGCGCGATGCACGTTAAATTTGTCGAGAGCTCAAACGTCCTTCCTTTAGAGTGGTTGTTAGGAG
>BMAO01002705.1:0-78019 GCA_019973975.1 Trichonephila clavata
CCGTGTGCAAGGACCTAATGTGCCGCCCCTCAAGAGAATTTTTCATATTTTGACAAACATTATATTTAATTACTTATTGTAATACTTAATATTTACTTATTAAATACAATATATATATAATATATATTTAATATTTACATATTTACTTACGTATATATGTTTAATTACTTATTGCAGTACTTATATATTTAATTATTTATTACGATACTTACATATTTAATTGCTTAATACAATACTTATACATATAATTATTTATTTAATACTTATGCATTACGGTTATAAACTCATTTACCTGTATAAGAGTAAAAGTAAAACATTAATATAAAAATGCAAATAAAATTTGAAGAGCAAAACTTTATTTTTTGGTCAGCTAATGGTTATGTCGCGACAAAATAATAAACCAGCAAAAATATTACCTTTAAAAAATAGACATTTTATAATTAGAAAAGCAAACACAACAGAATTTAGTCAGGAAATATCATTTAATAAAAAAGTACTAAGGCATACAATTCGTGAAACGAAATGTATGCAAACCAGTCCTTTTACAAAGACTATTTAATAATTAATTATAAAATAACTTTTCTGGCTTTCTGAGAAACAAATTTGTCAATAATTTTAGTGAAATCATTTTTTCAGAGATTTCGGATTCAATAGAGAATGTGTCCATATCTGAAAGACTTTCTTGTGTAGTAATTCCTAAAACTCCAAAAAAAAAATAATTCTAAACTATATACTTAACATCAGTAATGCTTATGCATCTAATAACAAACTTTATTTGTTCTGTGTGATTAATATTTGGTGTAGAGTCAAGAATTATAGTGTAATATTTTGCTTTTTGACAATGCGTGTTATCTCATTAAGAATAGATTGGGCTAAAATAGTAATTATTTCATTTTGAAAATGCTGCCTAAGTAATGTGGCATACGTGTTTTGTTATTTTTGAATTTACTGACTTTATTAAGGTGTTCTAAATTAACTGAATCAAATTCAGTCAATGTCTAAACTGTCTGTAAATACTTACCATTATTTCAAATTCGTACTAGTTCTTCTAAATGCCAATTTTGACTTGCTAAAAAAATTATACTTCAGCAATCATTCTTTCAATGATGGCATGTCATTGCTTTTTTCTTTCGAATGTACACATTTTGTTGTTCCGCGTCAATAGTACAATTTTTTTCCAGCCTTTTCTTTAATTCGCACCACGATCTTAATAAAATAATAATAAAATGCATTATGTTTCTCATTCCAATAGAATTTTGTCATTTAGCTTCCTGCAAAAATGCCATTTCGGGATATTTTCGATAACATTTAGATATTAACACATGAATCTTATTTGAAAATAAATTTTTTTTTCTACTGAATTTCTCTTACTTTAAATTTTAAAAAGTAAACAATAAAATAACTAACCTATTATGGACCAAATTCACAAGCTTTAAATATTCCGAAAGAATTTTTAAGAAATGTCTTTTTGACATTTCGATCAGCAATAACACAATTACTTATCGAATATATTTATTATTGCAACATAATATTACTAAATTTCTCTTGATGTATAAAAAAGGAGAGAGAAAAAATATCTAAAACACATGTGTTGGTTAACATGGTGATTCAGAAAAATGATTTATAATTATAATCAGAAAAAATAAATGAATAAAAATTTACAACAAACAAGACAAATGAACCGCATTTTTTTTTTAAATATTGGGAACTATAATGAAGGATGTGCATATCTCGTTCTGAAAGTGGAAGCTGTCTTATCAAAAAAATAATTAGCATCAATTAATATTATTTCGATTTAATCCAAAGATGAAATTTTACACAAACCATGTACTCTTAACTATAGTAATGGATACGTATATACAAAATAATTTCATTGACATTAAAATTATATAGCTAGTTTTCTTTTAATTCAGTAATCCTTTCAGTTAAAATCATTATGCACTTTGGTGAATTTATTTATTACAATATATATATATATATATAACGAAAGAGATTTTTAAAACTTAATATATTATTTTTATATAGTTCGTTTTTCACGAAGGTAAATACAATGAAATATTCCGTAATAATTTATCTTAATAGGGTGAAAATATAGTAGTACCTTCCATAGGAAATCTTGTGTTTGATACAATATGTCCTAGAACCAGAAATTTAAATCCGCCAAACCAGACATTAGGAATTTTATCATTTAATGCTAAGCAAATTAGTTTAATTATAAATTCAAGTCGTATTAATCTTTAAATAAATGTTACACAAATAAATACTGAAGTCACGGGTTTTTTTAAATTTGAAGTTCATGAAAAATGAAAATTCTTTTTTGAAAAAGTTTAATTACAGTATAAATGTTTGAAATGAGTAAATAAAATCTTGTACTTACAGAAAATTTATTTGTACGGATCTTTTTGAAAGCCTGTACGTTGTGCCCCCCTAAGCTATCATTTTTATTTCTTACGTAACCCCCCCAAAAAAAAACGCGCCCCCACGAGTTACAATCGCTTTTTTACGACTAGCTTACGCTCGTATATATTCTGTTTTGTCTCTAAATCAAAGCATGGAACAGACAACGTAGCATTTTTTTTATTTCTCTGTTCCTTTCCTCTGTTAAATTGCATTGATTTATTAGGAGAGAACTTTATTTAATTTATTTGAAGAAAAACGCAAACTTCTCTTTGAAATCCTAAGATTTTACAAAAAGAAATAAGAAATTGTTTTCATTGTCACTTGAATAAAATATCCCTTAACCCCTTGCCTCCGCTCCCGCCAAATTCACGGAGTGAAATTTCCCTCTCTATTCCTCGTGCCCGTGATATTTCCGGGCTGGAGTGTTGAAAAGTAACTTGTCATAAAAGCTTGAAACAATCTATTTCTCAAGCCCGGAATATTATTTTTTTTCTTAATCTATACACCAGATGGCAGCACCAGATTATTTTTAACGTGTTTAGCGATAATTATTTATTTTTAAATAATATCAGCACAACAAACATATATATTAGCTATACGGTTTTTTAATCTTAGGTCAAGTACTCAGCTGAGCTCTTCGTAGAAACACGTGGGTAAAAATTCTGGAAAAAAAACAGATAAAAAAAATGTATATATATTTTTTTAATATTGTAGACATTATACAGTAAATCGGATTGTACTTTTAGTATTTTTTTTTCACTGGCTACAGTAAAAATACCAGAGCAGTAGACATTGTAGACCAATATATTGGAGATTATTGAATAGCTCGGAAACGAGGTAAGAAGTACTATAAGAAAATATTTTTTTATTTGTTAGATCAAACTATTGTGAACTAGTACCTTATTTATAAAAAACATGGAGGCAAAAAATCACATTAGATATTCGCTTATCTTTAGTAGATGAACTTATTGAAAAGTATTCTATATCAGAAACCAATGGGAAAAAAAAGAGGTCGGCCGAATCTGGAGAATAATCCCAACCATTTGATTAAAAGACATTTTATTAGACGTATACCTCTTATTGATAAGAAGAGGCAACCACACACACACACATCAAGAGAATGCAAAGATTGTTGTTCTAAAAGAGATGAAAACAATAAGAAATGCAGAAAGGAAACTCGGTATTACTGTCCAGTTTGTGGTTTTAGCCTTTATATCTAATATTTTGAAATTTATCTCACAAAAAAAATTACTAATGTTTATTTATATTATGCAAAAGTGTAATAAAATTCATTTATGTTTAAAACACATTTTTTTAAAATTTTCCTCTTTGCTGGAAAGCCAACATTCAGTGATTATAACCCTAAATGTTTGCTTTACTTAAAAATTAAATTTCGTATTTCAAGCTAAAAATTAATCCAAAAATTAAAAATTAATGCATATATTGAACATGTACTTAGTTTTATATAATTTTCTTAAATAAAAAATAGGCACTTTTAGGACCGTTTTCTTCAAAATTATCACACGGGCTTCACGAACCCGGGGTACCCTAGTGATCCTTCTCTATTTTCGACCCTCTTTCTTGTTATTCAATTCATTCTTTCTTTCACTTCCCGTATAGACCACACATATTAAAACAAATGTTGGCGCAGTATAGCCGAAATCGGCTCTTGCGCCAATAAACCCCAAAATCACTCACTCACTCACTTCAAAATTATCCGATCGTTAAGGGGTTAATAAGAGGTAAATACACAAGATTCATATTCAAAGAGACCGGTAGCAACATTGTGTCTTATTCGAAGGCGTACCTTACAGGAGGAATCTGAATATTATTTTAAGTCTTATAAATGCAAATTAATTCGAAATTAAAAGCACACTAACCTGCTGCTATTTCAAATGTGTAAAATGTAAGAAATTGAATTGTGCCGATTTCAGCTGGCCATTATTTTCGAAAACGAGTCCGTTGATGGTGGAGATCCCAAGTGTTTATTTTAACTTCAAATAACAACATTTAAGACGAAAATGAAAAATCTCCTGTGGCTCGTTATCTTCCAAAATTTCTAATTGCCGCTCTGTCCCCTTTAAGTTAGCTGACACCGGACATCCAGTGGGTGGAAGAATGTCCTTTGTGACCCACTCGGGATGGAAAGAAAGTTACAGAAGAAAATAAGAAAGAATATATCAAACTTCATGATTTAAAGTACACACATGACTTGAACCATTTAAGATTTCAATACATAAGAAAACTGACTTAAAACGTACACAGTACAGAGAATATGAAAATAAGATATATAAAATGAAATACCAGATTCAGATTGCTACGAGTAGATACAAATATATAACTGGAAATTGCAAAAAAGATAAAGCAAATAAATATTTAAAAATAAATTCTGTCAGAAAGCCAGTCAAATATGTAAGTGGATATGTTAAATGCAAGTAATTTTTTATAGAGATATTTATAAATTAGAAAAGTGAACAGTAACTTTTTAAAACATAATTTTTAATTCTACATAAAAGAAGAATTTTGAAGAACTGCAATTTGCCGAACGCTGTTCTAAACAAAATATTTTTGTGGACATTTGTCACTCTTAACGTAGTGATACCATGTACAAAAGATAATCGTTTGTACCTGTATCCCGAGATCGGGGAATCATATGCTTTCTACATTAAAACCCTCGCAGTGTAGTTTTTATTTTTTAGAAAAAGATATAGTCGTTATAAATTTTACTAGCAGTAGTCAGCATTTCAATTCAGTCTAAAATAAAATCCCAGGCATTTAAATAAGGTACCAAACTTCCAAAGTACAAAACATATTTTTATAACAATTTTTTCGTAAAAAAAAGTATTTTTCAAATTCGGTCCAAATGTCGCCCCTAAAATTTGCCGCCTTGAACATTGGTCCAGTCCAGTGGTCCATTGGTCCAGTTTCCCCGGCCCTAGAGTGGCCCCGGCCCTACCGTGTTTACTACTGCTAACATAGAGACAGTAGTAAACACGGTAGATTAGAGTGGATTAGATCATATGAAAGTACTTTCCAACTAGGAGTATACATGTAAGCGGGTAAATATATATAGATCAGGAGATTAGCTTTTGATTTGTGTTTTCTGTTATTTCTGTTTTTAGGGCTATGTTATGAATCGCTTGATTAACCTACCTGATTATATGGCATCTGGTTACAATTAGAACTTTAAAAAAAACGCATAAAACGATTATTTTTTTAACATAGTACTAAAGTACCATTAAGTTTCAACAGCATAAATTTAATTTAAAACTTCTCTTACATTAATAGTACTATGTGAATATTGAAGTGTTTTTCAAACAGGCTTTGTAATAAAAATCATTTACTCAATAGAAGCAGCAGGATTTTTTCTCTTTTAATTTTAATACCAAATAAAACCACAAGAAACTACCTTTTGATTGAGGTATAACTCACTAAAAAGGAAAAACGAGCATTTTTATAAGCTTCGTAAAATCATAGGCAAAAATCTCTTCTTTCTCCGATTTTGTTTATTAGATTGTAAGGTTATTATTAAATTAAAAACTTTTAATTTACCCGAATTCATATTGAATTAACATTATTAACTTAACTGTATTAGATATTTTCATGAAGCAACTTTCGCAAAAATCCTTTTTGAGACACCTTTATTAAGCATCGATCCACAGTGCGCTGCCAATGTCACTATTAAACAGAGAAAAAAAACCCTCTTTTAATGTGGTATTGTCGGATCTAACGCGAATTTGCTATCAGATGAAGGATGTTTGTGAATAGATATTTATGAACAATCAACGAACACATTATGCACTAACACTCTATTTTTCTTAAACTATGCTGCATTATCGGGATTTTATTTTTCATTAACTATTCAAAATTAGGTATATTTGTTCGATTTATTGTGTTTTATTTTGAGAAATTTGTAAAATATTTTAAATTGATTGAACCATATACAGCCTGCGGCTGCCCCTTGGCTTGGCCGCCCACGTGCGGTGCACGCGCTGCACACCTGCTAGGATCGGCCCTGCCCCCCCAACACAAGCGTATTTATATACTTAGGCTCTTTTATAGCACGGTCCTCTTTTCTTAGGCTCATTATTGGTTAAATTGGTTTGCTTCATTTACAAATTAGATTCCCTGTCTCAAAAGTTTGTCAACCCCTGTCCGAAACTATTATGTATTACCTTCTATATGTTTAAATTTTGATAATTTTATATGCAATAGCGATGCTAGTACTGAAGTAATATTCAAGGCAGCTGTCCATTTCCTTTTCCCCTTTATCGAATGAGATAAAAAAAACACCGAGTCGCTCTCTAACATTTTTTTTTTTTTTTACTGTCATTGTTAAAAAAGCCAGCAATTGCTAAAAAAGTTGCCCTCCCTTATGTTAATATAATTACTAAGTTAAAGTGCTCTAGTTTTTGTAAAAATTAAAATATCTGTTATCCAGAAGGTCGTTTTAAAAATGAATAACATAGCAACATATCAGAATTGAAAATTTGCTCATAAACTTTTGGTACAGAATGAACGGCGTTTATGCTCTTTTTTGTGAAATTTTTACCAATTTTTTTCCGTTTTAGTAATAATAATTTCTTTTTCTCTCCTTAATTTTAACATATTTTTTTAAACTGTACTAAAACAAATTTAAAAACAACAAAAGAATCCCCAATATCTCCATTTTTTTTTTTTTTAAAGTTGCCACCAGTAGTCGGATACGAGAATATCCCCAGATAGATGTCTTAAATCTTCATTGGCATTTCTTATATAGAAGTACTATTGGAATTATTCCCATTAAAGGAAACACGAGTCCAAGAAACATAAGGTGAAGTAATTGAACAAGTGTACAATTAACTGTACTGTACCTTTTTGTTATTTTTTTTCATAAGTGAAAATTAAATTTAAAAAATATAATTTTTTATGCTTATTTTTTGTTTAAGATAGCGAATAAAATCACTCTAAAAATATCTGAATTTGAACAGACGAATTTCTGCTATGCAATGTTGTTCATACATTGAAAAAGTTATATTTCAGAGGGAGTATATTGTTGTGTGTGTGTGTGTGTGTGTGTGTGTGTGTGTGTGTGTGTGTGTGTGTGTGTGTGTGTGTGTGTGTGTGTGATAAAAACCAAAATTTGGAAATAATATTGTGGTTGTTTAAAAGAAAAGGGAAAATGCATATAGATAAAAAAAAATGAAGGAAATGTTTTTTAAAGAATAGAAATTAAGGAAGTTATATAAATTTATATTTTTTTAGCACACAATTATTCACAACTAGAATGCTTTCACTACTTCATACAAAGCAGCAAGCTTAGATCGTATCAACGAATGATTGACGGAAAGTAAAATAATTTAATGCCATAACATACCGTATTTTTATATTCAGCCTTTAAATATAAAATTTCAAATACTTTTTTGAATTTATTTGAAAAGGAATAGTATAGTGAAAATAAATGAAACATTTTGCTCCAAAACACACCAAACAACTAAATTTAAAGAATAATGACCGTTTAAGATTTAAATCTCGAGTTTTAAGTATATTATTACGTCCAAGGAAAGTAATATATTCTGTTTAGAGATAATATTACGACAATTTTTAATTCCATTGCTCAGGGACGTCTTCAGACTTCTTGAGGACCTGGGCCCCTACTCAAAGGAAGGCCCTGGGTCCCTACACAAAAGTAGACCCCACCTATGACCCTTAAAAATAGACAGTGTATAGCATACGTTGTCAAATATTTGTATAAACAATAACCCAAAACAAATAAATGTGCATGATTTACAATCACACAAACCGGCTCGATCGACTAATGCCTTTTGTTTGCATGAGTAATGATGGTGTGTGGTGGTAGGCCTAGGCCTGTACGTGGACGACGGTTATCACATGTAGCCAGTGGACATATCGTCCAAAATTCATAATTTTTCGGAGAATACAACCGGAAATAACATTTGATCATTGAAATTATTTGAATTATGATTTTATTAAGGTTGAGTTGAGAACGAAACGAGGCTCGGGCTCAGTTAGCCCATGCCTTAAGACATCCATGCCATTGAAGTTCAGAACAATTTAGCAGGGTTTAAAGTTCTCATGCTCTTTTCTGATTTCATTAGTTTACCTTGCATAAAAAATAAATAAATTATAACTTTCACTCACTGGACCCATAAAAATGTATTTAATGTCAAAGATTTAAAAAACAAAATTATGTGTGTGTGTGTGAATTACTGAACACTTTTAAAACTTTAAAGGGCTTTCACATTATGGTCTTACACAACTATTTTTCTACAATTATGAACACAAGGAAAATGCGGTATCAATTAATCATTGAAACGAATTATAATCGTAACAAATCATTAATATTAATTCATGTTATCATTCCAAGAAACAAAACCAGTTTAATAATTTAAGTAAATAAAGATATATTTGGCTTTATACAAAGTAAAGAAACTTTTTTTATTATATGTTAATCAACTGCCTATAGAGTGCACTGATGTCAGCTGTAAGACAAAAACTTTGGAACAAAGCTTTTATAAAGTAAGTTACACATTCACACGGCATAAGACAGCCAAGATGGCTCCGATACTTTCAAGAAGGACGATACGATAAAAAGAATCTTTTTCAATTTAATTTGTTACTTAATCACATCCGTTTAATTGAAGGGCGGACAATTGCTTTGGCTAAAAAGCAATGTTGTGCTTCTTGAAATTTCCATCACAGCCTGCAAGTTAATGTCAACCAGCTTGCATCTATATTTATGCTTGTTGATCTCCAATGGAAGAGAAGGAATCGTCCATTTCAGCAGGCTAATTTCTTCTAAAAATAGTCTACTGATGAATCACAAGTGTTCGTTTTAACTTATAGTAACTACACTCAAAACTAAAATAAAACATCTCCTGTGGCTCTCTATTCACCAAAACCTCTTATTACCTCTGTCCCCTTTGAATAGGTGACACCGGACAACGTAAGGTTTGAAAGGAATGTCCGTTGTAACCTCACTCCGGAATAGGGTAAAAGTTACTAGTGAAAGATGTGTAAACATACCAAATTTCATGATTTAACATATACTCCCACCTCGTTAAAACATAGAAGTTTCAACATAAAAGAAAACTGTCATTAATCATACAGAGTACAAAAAAGAAAAAAAGATACGTTAAATGAAATACCAAATTCACACCCAATAATATTTCAGGATATATATCAAACTTTTTTGTACCAAAAAAAAAATATTTTTTTCAAAATCCATGCAAATGCCACCCTTAAAATCTGCCGGCCCGGGCAGAGGTCCGGTTTGTCCGGCCCTAGAGCCGCCCCTGTTCATACAAGAAAAAGTGCTCACAAATATATGTTGAACCAAATATACTTTTTTTTATTTATTTGGTCTGACTATCTTAGCAGATGGCTATCTGGCCACCTCTGCTTTAATCTATTTTCATGAGGAATATGACATTTAATTGATATTCTCATATAGGAAATTTGAATAAATCATACTGTTTAAAAAGATTATTTCGGGTAGTATAAAATCTCCTGTCAAAAAATAAAATACAAAATGTCATTGTCGACATCAATCACATAAGCAGGCTGAAGCATGAAAACTAAACATAAAAACCATTCCATGTTCACTTTAAAATAATTTTAACTAAAAAAAATTATACCATCTTAAGCACGTATACAGATAAATATTTTTTTAATTTTTCTTATAAACTAGTTATAAAATTATATAGCAGAAAGTTATAATTCTATTGTTAAAGTTTTATTATTAATTTTTTCTTTAATATTGTTATTTTAAAAAACTTATTTTTAAAAATTTCAAATGAGAGTACTTTACTTCGTCAATCTTTTTTTAACTGTATTTACGTCATAATTATCTTTTGTACCATCCAACTTTTTTAGGCTACAGAAATAGAAATATTTTAGATTAAAGCTTTTCTTTTTTCACAAAAATTATGAATGATATTAACGTAAAAAATAATTTCTATGTCGGTGAGTCAATTTTGTCCCTCTTGAAGATAATGCCCGAGTAAATAACTTTTCAGTTGGACAAAGATTTGTTTCCAAAATATTGTTTGCTCATTAATTACTTTTTTCCCCTCGAGACCCGCTCGTCGAGAATGAATTCCATTTATTCAGGCATCATAAAATATATCAGCAAATGAAGGGAATTCTGAATTTTTAGTACATTTATTTATACATTTTGGTACATCCTAAATTTCAATAGTTATTTAAATTTTAATTAAAATAATGCTGCAGACTAAGAATTAAATATATTTTATAGATTTCTCATTCAGCTTTTTAAACATCTTTTATACGCTAAGTGATTCTGTAAAAGCTATGACAAATTTTTAGAAAATTATTTGCATTAAAGTATATACTTCCGTTTATGTATCCCAAAAAGGGATTTATAGTCCTTCATACGAATGAATATTAAAATTACAAAAACAATACAAGTCTTTAAAACATTAGCTACCTGTTTGCTTTTTTAATTTATTACAAGGAGTGTTGGGCGAAAATACAAGACAAATATTTGTGATAAGTGTGAATAATTTTACAAACATTTGTAATCAGAACATGAATTATACATGGAGCATAAAAATACTTTTCTTTCCATTGTATGTTTTCCTTTCTTGATTGTCTTTTATTGTTGAATGATGCAGTTCGTGTGTTTGAAATACATAATATATACTTTTCTTCAGAATGCATTATAGCTAGAAAGTAGCAAAAACTCAATGCATATTTTTCCATTTTTCAACAATAAGAGACTTCTAAGTAAAATTTCATAAGGTTATTGAAGTAAATGTATGGGTTCCCATTGAAAACTTAAACGAATTTTAAAAAATAAAGATAACAACAGAAATATAGAAAAAAATATAACATAACATATTTTAACACAGCACACGGGAGGGGAAAATGAGACTTCTTAAAAAAATTTATCAAGAAAACAAAACTTATTCGCGTATTTAAAAAAAGGGAAGAAAAAATACACACAACTGTGTGTGTGTGAATTCATAGGAAACTAGAATAAGATAAACATTAAAACTAGTTTTCCAGACGCGGCTAACTCCAACAAATGAACCAGTGAATACACAGATCATGGACAAGAAATTCACTTTCGAAAAAATCCACAAATATAAATATTTTTTCTTTCTTTTTTTCTGTACCCAGATAAAGCTAACAAAACTGTTCTTCTTCCCATTCAAGTTCGTATTTACATGTATTTTTTATCCACAAATGTACAGGTTTCACTTTTTGGAATGGATAGAGTGGCTAAACTGGTCATAGCGGGGGGAAATACGATGGGGAAACAGAACACTTTTTGATCGCAGACAGAATGTCAACCTTTCTGCCCTCTCAAGGTTACACCACGTGACCGATGCCCGACAGCATCATTTAATATCAGACAACTTTATTTTGTTTACTCCATCTTCACCTATCACATATACAATAACGAACAAAAGATATTCCGAGGTATAAACGCCTACATGTAACCTTCAAAAAGTTGCTTTTGTCCTTCCATGCATATAAGATTGATATGGCAAATAAATTACTCTTGATAAGTACTTTTAATGGGAAATACCTGCAAAATTCATTGGTAACTGTCATTAAAATTGTAAAAGAATGCTTAAAATATTGATCAGGAAGCACAAAATTTAGGAAAATTTTAAAGGCAGATAACAATGTTAGTCAAATGATCAATTCTGACGTTGTGCCTGATTTTTGAGATAATTAATGTTATTTAAAATGGTAAATAATTAAGTTGGCTTTATCAAGGAAGAATATATTTGAGCGACATTTTTCCTATATAGAATAAATATCAGTGGATATTATCAGTAATAATTAAATTGTGGTATCACATACATTGGAAAGATTTTAGATACTAATAATTATTTTAATAATTTATGCCTGAGACAAGCGTGATCGTGAATCTTTGTGAAATACATACGCGTTTATAAGGAATATCGATGCATTTTGACTAAATTATGTTTCACTGCGAAAATGTTAACCCTAAGTAAGATTCCAAATTTATATTTAATTTTATATGCTCAGAGAAATGAAGTGAAACGGTTGCTATGAGAGTTAGAAAAAAAATTTATACAAACAATTTTTATATTTTATACTTAATTAATTTACTTCTTATTCACTATCATTTGATAAATTGAGTATAAATTTACACATTTTTTTTAAAATTTCACTGACAAGTTAAAAAAAATAAATGATTAATTCAAATTCCAAACGATATTTTTAATGAATTACAATACATTTTATTTTGATATTCAAACGAAGGCATTATCAAAAAAGCTGATGTACTTGAAATAAAATTCATTAGCTTTTATGTTTGTATTACAAATTTGAATAGTTCAAAATATTTCACTAACAAAAATAGGATCAATGTTCCTTTAAGGGTATCAGGATATGCTAGAAAGAGTAAAATACTAAAATTAAGACTCATTGTTTTTGTGACGCATATCCCAAATATAAATTTCCAATAGCGCTTAGATTTTTCATGTAATTTTATTCTTTGTGCAGAATTACAAAAGTAATTTTTTAGTTCAAATGTTTTTAGCGCGTTTTTCACGTAGTGGAACAAAAGCGCTATTAGGACGCAAATTTCGTCTTCGTTCCATATTTTGTCGTACTTTTTTCTCAGCCAATAAGCAACCAATTGACCTCGGGTTTTCGGCATTTGGTCGCATTTGCGCCCTCTAGATGAGCCAAATCATATTTAAATTTAATAATTTTTTTTTTAGTACAGTACTACTTTTTGCTAGTAAAAAGTTCATTAGTTGCATTATTGTAAAATACAACATGTGAAAAACGCGCTAAAATTACTTGGCCATGCCAATGATTGATATCTTGTTTTTTTTTCTCTTTATATCAGCGTTTCTCAAATTGTGGGGCACAACTAAGGGGACAGGCTAATCCTACGTGGGAGGCTCAAGCATATCGAAAATGAAATATTATTTTAAAAAAAGTTATTAATTTACTGAAGGAAACGAATTAAAATACATTCCGACATAATAAGAAATAAGATACATATTTACACTGTTATAATATACTTATAAATGCATCAGACTGCATAAAGTATTTGATTAATAACATTATACTAAATTAAGAATAAATTTAATAATTACTAGAGATTCAGATGGGTTTGTCATATACAAAATTATTTATCAAGCTTCATAATTTATAAAGTCTCTAATTAAAGCTGTAAAGTGCATTTTTATTCCATTCAATGCATTGTTATTGTAAGGGAGGGGGAGGGGGATGAGAATTATGATTGAAAATCGGGTCGCAAATATTGCAAGTTTTATAAGTACTGCTTTATATAAACTTGGACATAATTTTTGAGGTATCATAATATACATACCTATATAAAGATATATATTATTTTTAATTCAACGTACTAAACATAGTTAGCAAGTTTGAAATGAAACTGCTTAATTTGTTCACATGTAAAATTATTTTTTAAGAAAACTAGAAACAAAATAGAGAAAAGTATATTGCTCCTTTCAAATGAAAATATATATATGTAATGGTACACATTCATCAAACTCAAGGGGTTTATACCCTTTTAAAATATATCAAAAGAAACGTGGTCATTTGTTTATATTTTTATCAATTTTATTTTTCATATTTTAGTGATTTTATCAATAAACATATAAAAGTAAAACATTCTTAGATTCAAAAAATATGTTCTGATTTTTAAAATAAAAATTAAAAAATCGATCTTTTGAAAGTATATGATGTACTGGTACTCTCACATCAAGTCATACTGCCCTTTTAGAAGCAATTAGCTGCGTCTCTTTCATACATACAGAAAACATCAAATTGTAGCCCGCATCAGTCGTCGCGGAACTTAATGTTTTCTTATTCGAAAATGTGTTGAAATTTAGTATAGGCTATTCGTGCTCCACAGTGCTTTACTTCAAAGTATTGTTTACAAGAGGTCGAGTGACACCGGCTTTACGAAAGTCACGTCATTTGTGAATGTGATTTCGTATTCATATCCATGACTAATGTTCCTGATAATAGCAATTTCATCAATGGTTACTTGCTTGTCCTACAAAATCATCTCACGGATTCATTCAGCGTTGCCCTTGGAAAAGGGTGATTATCTGGCTTCTTTTTTTCTATGTTTTATACATGCCATTAAGCATTTCATGACAATACTTAATACCTTACTTTCTATTCACCCATAAAACACAATACATTGATGTAAAAAAATTATTTCCATATCAAAAGCATGACTTGCAAAGAATCATTAATTAGTTCTTCATCGATTGGCATTATAATAGATAGGGTTATAATGATTTCGTGAACAAGGTGCTGATCATGATAGATCGAAACTTTTCGTGAATCAGCAGATCTCTATCAGTTATACACCTTTTTTTTGCCCGTTTGAATCGTAAGCATTTTTCCAAATGTATGAGAAATTTACATAAAATAAAGTCAGATTTTCAAATAATCAATTCATAATATATATAAACGCAAGGGAATCAAGCTGAGCTCTATGTGTGGCTCCTCCATCAATTAAGAACTCGTTCTATTATTTTGTGGACAATTTCTTAGATAATTTAACCAAGCTCACGATAAGGAGCGATCTATTTAAAAGGCCAATAGCTCTTCGAAAAATTACAGCATTACAAAAAATTCAGTTCCACAAGAAAATTGAACTAATTAAATAATCTTAACCATTAATATCGTCGTATAAAGTGCAATAAAAGGCATTTTTTTTCATGTTTTAAAAATCATTCTATCTTTAAAATTTGACTTAAGTGACACATATTTTTACGTTATATAGAAGGATATCATTTAGATAATATATCTAAGATGTTCCAATATATATATATATATATTTCTCTATTATGTGAGCCTTTTTTTAACAATTGTGGAAAGTATTTTCTTGTAATCTGGATTTTAATATCTTTCCCGTACGAAATATACATTTAAATCATTGAATCTATAGATAAAATAATAATTCGCAAGTTAAAATAAAAAAAAATTGAACTACAAATTTCTCGTTTGAAGAGTGCTGGTGAAAATAGCAATTTAAAATTTTGTTCCAGTTTTAAAGAACCATTGATATAACGCCATCCTACAGACTCGTGTTCTAATTAAAAGAATTTAGGTTAGAATTTTCTGTTGTTCCATTTTATTTTTACAATGAGCATTAGATAATGGTATTACTGCTACAGAGTAATTATGAAAAATATATATGTGTATGATGAATCTATATCACCATATAAGTTAATTTTGTTAACTCCCGTTCAAATACAACTCAATCAACCTTCTCAAAAATACGGTGCTTCTACTTTAATTCTGTCGAGTGTTCTTTAACCTTGGCTTGGAGTACTTAAAGATTAGTAGAATTTAATTGAGTATAATAAACTATAAAACTACAATCACTAACTGCATTTTTAGTTAATCCAGATCATTCATCAAAATGCCATTTAAGAAGCTGTCCAAATAGTGTTATGTACACCCAACTCTTTTTTTTTCCCATGGTGGATACGTTCCTTAGAAAAGTGTGCAAATAAAATCGCGTAAAAAACGTGCAAAAAAAGTAATAATAAAATCCATGTTAGATAATTATAAAACAAAAACAATTCCTTTTTTTCCTAAAATAATTAAAATTAACATATAGTGAAAATTCATTCTATAAGTACATACAACATATAAAAGTTCAAACTAAAATTGGGAATAAAACTACTAACTAACAACTATACTCATCGCTACTTAATAACAAGCGTCTACGTTTATTCCGAACTGGATCAGAAACGCTATCATCAGTAGCTGTGTCGGAAATGTTTGGCACAATTGTCAGTTTTTATTCAAATGAAGAATTTCCTTTACTGTTAACGGCCTCGGGCTTTCTTTTTATTCTTGTTGATACAAAGTCTGTTATTAGGGGAGGATTTAGTTTATCAAGTAACATGTATAAGTTGACCTGCTACTCAAAACTTACGATTACATTGAAATTTTAATACACGCTTTATGTCAGGATCATTAGTAAGAAAATGTTGTTCCATATTTGTAGCAAATTTCAAGCCCTCTTGAATTAAACCAGCTGTTAATAGCTGAACTTCACCTTCGACTTCTTTATTATCATTAACTGTGATAAATTCTATCAAACCCGTCCTTATCCCAAGGACACGAATTACCCAATTTCTTAAAAATTCACGCTAGAACAAAGAATTCATGCAAATAAATATAAATACAGTAGAACGTCGTTTATCCGAATCAGTTGGGGCTGGACACCGTTCGGATACGCGATTGTTCGGATAACCGAAAACCGAATGCGATTCACACATGCAGTATTTAATACTGGACACAAAACAAATATTGAAAATCATCATATGCGGGAAACGCGCTTGAAAAGAAAGCAAAATATCGCAATTTTACCTTGATTGTGGAAATTAATTACTTATTTTTCGCTGCACCTTTGTACACCTTCGTTTTTTCCCTGCAAGGTCTCTGATTCTCTTGAGCAGTAGTTGAGTAGGACAGTACTCTGATTGTTGTTCGTACCACTCCATACCTGTCTCTAATGCAGAACCACGTCAGCATTTGATGGACCCTTGCTACTTTCGTTGTTGTTGTCCTCGTCTTCATTCGCTTCATCGCCGACAGGGTTGGATTCTTCTGGCACGGAAGTCACTATCTCGTCATTATTTAGCATTTGAAATCCACAGTCTTCTGCATCGCATGCCATCCAGGTTTCTACATCAACAAAAGAGCTCGTATACACCCCCTCACTTGGAAACAAACTGACCTAATATTCCGCGCAGATGTTTACCAAATCACACAGCTGAAATTCCCCAAATATCTCTCATCTTGGGGTTTCCCGTCACTTTTGGCCTCACAGGAAACAAATGTTGAGCATTGCACTGTTCGAAAACGTATCCGGACTTTGGTTCGGATATTTGACGCTCCGGATAATAAGCGTTCGGATAAACGACGTTCTACTCTAAATAAAATCGTTAAATTCGTATATATACCGTGTAATTTCAAAATCGTGTAAAAAAGACCGTGTATAAAAAGATTTGGGTGTATATGATAGGAAAAATGTATATGAATTTTCTACATACAGTGAACCTTATGTATAAATTTTTTCTACAAATCTATGGTTAAAGTTAAGCAACATTATTCTTTTCATTGAGGGCAAAATCTTTGCACGTGACATTTAATACGAAACAATGCTCAAATTCTTATTTCATTTAAAAAATTCCTATTAAATTCCTCAACTGCTATATCCTTTTTCAACAATAAGAACTTGATGTTATACCAATAAGGAAAAATATAAAAAAACTGAATAACAGTGAGCCTTTACACGCGCTGTTTATCCAAAATAACAAAATATATAGACATCTGGACTGAAAGTAGTCACCGTCCTCAAATTTCTGTAATTGCTGTTGCCAAAGATCCTGTACAAACAGAAATAACAATAATTATCATGGAAAGACAAAACAAAAACGTGCACATCTGATATAGAATATTTAATAAACCTAATAAAAAACGCAAAATAGGGGAGTTTCATTAAGTCGTAAAATATTTATAAGTATTCAGAATAAGATTTACCGATCACGAATTCTATGTCTCCGTGCATGTTCTATAAGAAAACAGAAGCTTATATTTTGTCCCTTTCATCTTTATTATGTTTTGGTTTATGGGAGGCTGTAAAATCTGCAGGGAAAAAACTTCCTATGTTTTAACAACCTTTCTCTAGCCTAGATATTATAGCGTCAACGCAAACTGCGTTTTCCCTACACGATTACAATGTAAAGAATTCGCACTGGACACAAAAGAGCTAATGTGTGGCTAAGTAATAATCCGGCGAAAGCTCTAAAGGCATAATTGGATACTGAAATGCATTGCCGTAACAATAAGTTCCAACAAGAATCGAAAGTAATGATTGTTTGGTGGCATATGCATTTATGCCAAGCAAGGTTATGTTTGATTCAAGGTCAGAAATAAAAACTAAAGTTTATTCCGTTTCTTTGTTGAGAGAAGTGAAAGTAGTCATTAATGCACAGAACACGTTGCTTTAGTAGTATGATGTAATAAATGTAATTAAATAAAACGTTTGAGTGATAAGGTTAAAACTTTTTGACACGCATACCTTATTTTGTTACTATTCCAAAAGCTTTCATTCAATAAAATTTAAACCAAAAAAGCAAAAGGACATAGAGTTTGCACAGCAGTTGAAGAAGGGAAAAAAAAAACTGAAATGTCTCTCTCTCGGTTTACTATAACATAAGCCATAAAATTTACATATAACTTTTCACTTTAAAGTTTTAAAAAAATTGAGTCTTTGCTCTTTAATTTATGAACAATAAATGTGAATGATTTTTTTCATATTTAACACTTGATTCAAGAACGTTTATTTAAAAGAATTCAAATGAATGAATGAACAGTCTTTTAAATAAAAAGAAGAAACATAATTGTGTCTGTTGTTATTTAAGCCACCTCATCAACGGTTTCAAATCAAGGCCCATGATTTTCATCGTGTCAAGGGGCTAGTCGTACGTCTATCATTAGTAGTAGCTTTGAGAATCATACAGGAGACAGTAAATTTTAGTTCGGTTCCACCGCCGACTTTGAGGGAGAACACCCCAAAGGGTGGTCAGGGCTTTCCACTTTTCTCCCCCTTCCACCAACCTCACGAGAGAACTTGGGGCTAGAAGAATATTTAAAGTGCCCCCTAACCGCGAAGGCACTATACATTTCCAAACACTCATGCCTTCTCTGAGATTCGGACCTAGGCATTACGGTCTAGCACACACAGTCAGCATCACTAACCACTGTACCGGATGGGCGGTACATAATTGTCTTAATGTTTAGTAAAATAAGCTTCAAAAACTTATATAGCATCCAGGCATAAATTCTCAAAAAAGAAAAAAATTTTAAATATATCTCATGGCATAAAAACATCACAGATTTTAACTATTTAAAAAAATATGTGATCAAATTGCTCTAACATAAAAATTAGCTTTTGGTAGATTCTGTGAAGACATCAAAAATTTTTTTCACTATACTGTCATAAATCTGTTTAAGGCTACCTTCGCCAAATGTTCCAGAGTCTGAAATATATATGCATAAACGCGGAGCACATTTTCACATAGAAAAATGTTTCGAATTTCATGAAACTTTGCAATTCATACGCCTGTTAATAATATAACATTTTTAAACTTTCAAAACATCTATAAATAATTAATTTTTCTTTTTAATATGTAAAGGGATAGCTCATTTAACAATACGGTATAAAACAAAACAAAAAATGCAAAACACTTTTTATAACAGAAAAAAATGAGTCAACTAAGTTATAAATGAGGAACAGTGGTGCACAGAAGGGGGTCCGGACCCCCCCCCCCAAGCCCTTGAGCTTTTTTCGATTGATCATAATCATATTTATATATATCGTAAAATTTAATTAAGTTCTCGTAATTAACAATTTATTTTATTAATTAATGATATTTATTAATTCAATAATTTATTTTTTACTGTTTTTTGTTAACAAAATCAGACGAATCAATAGGTGTTGTCTAGAGGTATGATACAAGTTGGGGAACTTTCGACCATGGACTTCCCCTTCTTGAAAAATTTTTGTGTGCGCTTCTGATGAGGAATATGATAAAATATGCTGCTGTGTATTGCAAAGCGAAACTAGAATATAATATTAATATTGGTGTACTTTTGTATCTGAAAGAATATTCCAAATTCAAGTCCTATCATTAAGGGAAAGCAGCTTTAAGTCTGAATATTTCATTTCATCCCTATATATATTGAATTATATTGACTATCTTCATATTAAATTTCTTTTTATACATATATTCAGTATTAAATTTTTCGTGTACAATGTAACAAAATATTTTTTTCCAGATATTTTTGCCAGTTTTTTTTTATTATTAGTGTATGAAATGTACCTCGGTTTTTCGGTTTAATTTACAACATTTTATCAGGAAAAAACTCCAACAGATAGGACAATACCCATGTTTAATTACTTGAAAATACGTAAAACATTAAAAATATCTATATATGAAATTACTGGTTCATAAAAATTAGCAATTTTGAATTCTTCACTACAATTTCAGTATCTTTTAATAAAATGGATTATAACATAAAATGGGACTCGGAAATTTTTGCCTTCTAAATCATTTTAGTAAATTAAGCCATGTTATCTAAAATAGGTCATGTTTCAATTTAAAAACAATTCATTTTAATAGATTAGGATCAGGTCAGAGTTAGGGAGAAATCTTTTGCAGTTTATTTTTGCATTTCAAGGAAAATTTTAATTATGAAAATATATTTGTAAAAATTGTATTTTTAAAATATATTATGAAAAATTTAAAAACATTTTTAACGTATTTTATTTTTCTGCCCAGATGCATTTTAATTCTTACTTTCAAGAAATATTTTAGTCAATTTCTACATTTAAAATATAAATCTTTTAACATACTTTAAGAAAAACTTCAAATAGTTTTAGAATTAAGCCCAACATTCGAATACAATTCTATCTTTCTAATGCTTTTGCAGGGTCAATAAAAAATTTAAAATATTATGCTTTTTTTTTCGCACCAAAGACCTCTCAAAAATATTATAATGTACATTCCAACATTGATTTTTTTTAAAAAAAATTTACAAATTTTGAAAAATTTAGAGCATAAAGAACAGATTATATATATATGTATAATTAACAAGTTATTACCATTAAAATATTTTTACCCGGATTTTTCAATACCTCTGATTCTTAATGCTCTTTTATAGCTATTATGAGAAATGTAATATCAAGAAAATACTCCAGTACTTTCAAAAATGTATTATCCAAAAATTTGCTGAAATGGTTTTTCAAAATGTTTTGTAATTGTAAAACAGGAGTTGAGCTTAACCAACCTATAACTAACTTTCTTTTTGTTATGGCATGTTATTGCAATTTTGTACACATACTTTTTATCAGTACTGTAACGTCGTGACAGGGTAGCGTATTCACACAGCTAAGCATCAAAAATAATTTTTATTTCTAGAATACGGAATTATTAGATGAATTAAAATTATACATCACACGCGCAATGCCTCCATCATTTTGTTTTGCTGAGAAGAAAACTGAAGTCCCGTGGTGAAATAATTACAGGGTCGCCTAGCCGGTGTGTTGCGTCTCTTTCAGTCCTCAGTCTTATTGCTTCGACACATCTCTTTATTGTCCTGAGGGCGCTTGCCCCCACAAGTTTTTCTTTCCTCTCGATCAGGTAACGCGTGAGTCGTTCGTCTTCTTCCTCTTCCCTTCCAAGTCGCGTGAGTCGATCCCTTTTTTTCTCGAATCGACCCTTTTAAACTTCATGGGGGGTCAACTACACGTTCCTCGTCATCTCTCATTGGCAGACCCCAAATTTTTGCACCCTGCACCTCAGTCTCAGTAGCCTACCACTGGTGCAGATCGAACAATGGCTCTGGTCCCTCTCGAATGTTCCCTCGACAAAGGCATGTCTAACATCTGGTTTATGATCCACCTCATCACCATTTCCTCTTTGAAGTGACCTGCCGTCGTCCTCCGTGGCGCCAATCTCCTACGACAGACAAATACCACCAATGGACGCACAATACGGCTATGTCCCATCCCTTGTGCCCACAGTCACACCGGCGTTGACAGTCCAGATGCTAAACAAAGGACAATGACGTCAAATCCACGTGCTGTCTCCAACCCACCAAGCAAGCCACCTGCTTTCCATACGTCAAACTCGACATGTATAGGGGGGGGGGTGAGCCGCGTCCGTGCTACGTCGTTACAGTACAAATTACGATAGTTGAATGTGTAAAAATATGGCATTTATATTACTTAAAATAAAAAATATATACATTCAAATTTTGGATTTCCATTGTGTGAAAGATCGTTTGATAATAGAGCTTGTATATATATATATATATATATATATATATTTACGCACATACATATACAGATGCCAAATTGTTATAAATCTGAAAATATTATTTTAATTAACTTTTATTAATATGAGGATTAATTTTAGGATTAGTTAAAAGTTAATTTTTATAAATACGAAGATATTTTCTTTTTTATTAATAATAACAGGTTACCGAGCTGATAATTCAGAATTAGTGGAACCAAACCTATATAATATTAATTAAGTTAAACACAATGCAACAAAGAATTTTGGGTGGGCTTTTTTTTTTGTTTAGGTTATTTTGTTTACAATAAGCCCCTCCGGCTTCAATACAATTGTTACAGGGATTTAATAATGATTCAAATCGTGTTCTAACTCATTTTAGGCAATTTCTTTCAAAGCAAGCGTCGAAACTGTTTGTATGGTGGAAATACCCCCAAAATTGTGCAGAAAAAAAAATTTAACGCACACTTTTTTTAGTCCAAGTCTTCATGCACGATGGTTCACGCTGCATGTTTATTGATGTTTAAAGACTGTTCCGCCATTCTCAGTGATGCACAGCGGTTGTTTAACTTTTTTTCTTTTGAGGATTTGAGCTTCCTAGATGAGTTTAATCGTCCCCCATATGCTTTTATCTTCCAACGAATTTCTTCCGTATAAAAATATGTTTATGAGCAGAAAAACGCTTATTTATCTCAACATTTCATTTAAACTTGTTTCATTAATTGATATTATTTCTAGCTGTTGTTTTGAAGTTCCGCGTTATTTCCCCATAGCTCTTTATCGTTTCTTAACACTTCAAAACGAAAAACTTTTACTTGTTGAACGAAAGCCCATATCCTTCGCGTTTGAACAGTAAATAGGCAAAATGTTTGACAGTGAATCAACGGATGGTCGAGATTTATGTATGCGTGTTTACAAAGATCTTGCAACTGTATAGGCTGAGCTCAAACACCAATCTCAAATATTCTTTTTCACGTTGTATAAGTAATGATAAATTCCTAAATCTTTATTATTAAAAGATAGCAACCTAAAATCATGCTAAGAAGAAAATTTATTTCTGAAATTTGGTAATTAAGGAAATTTAAGAAACTGAAAAGGTAATTAATGTAATCCTCGAATTTTTTTGAAGCTATCCGAATCTATCTTTGAATATTCGAACTCTAAAATATTTTCTAGACTGAAAAAGGGTGTAGAGACCAGCATATTTTATTAGTCTACCTTTTCTGTCTGAATTAAATCATTTTATTTATTTGCACAAAATATGTTCCAAAGGTTTCTCTAATATAAATTAATGTTGAATGAGTTTAAAATTCTGTACGTTAATGTGAAAATTTTAAAGAACGTAGTATATGATAAAAAGATGTACAATAACACGTCGCGAATTTATAAGGAAATTGGGACTATTTATGTCTGAACATATGTTCCGAATTTGGAGGTAGCTATTAGACATAAAGTGACGAAAGCTTTCATTGCAGTATTTCGCTCCTTTATTTTCAGTTATACTTTTATGTTTGCTTACAAACATGTTTTAGGTTAGGCTTAACATTCCATTGTTCATCACGAGTCTGAAGTATATATTTATACCTTTATCAATTGCTGAAACATATACATTTAATTTATTCCAATTCCTACAGAGTCAGCTTCTGTAATTCTACTCTGATGCTGCTTTGTGGAATGTTATGTAATGGGATCCAAACTACATGTATATATTCAATATTAAAAAAAGATCGCATATAAATTCTTGATGTTATAATATATGTTTATCATATCGTCTCTTTAAAATATAGAAACATTTCGTAAATGTGTAATTTTTAATTCAATATATAACATTTAAAGCTCATTTATCATTATATTGTACGAGACAAAATATAGAAGACATTTTATGCAGGAAAAAAATACAGAAATTCAAATAGAGTAGAATAATAAAATACTCGTAGGTGAGTAGAATGATAAAATACACGCATACTGTTCTCCACAGGAAACCGAAAGCATATTAATGTTGGAGAGTTTTCCGATCAAAACATATTCCGCGTTTTATTTGTATTATTTGGCCCTACACACGGAGACCGACTATAATGACTTCTTTCTTATACAAAGAACCTTCCGAATGTAAGTTTCGTCATTTTTTTTTCACGCGAAAACTATTGAGAATAAAAATACATGACATCATGAACTTCACATCTCGCACTATTTTATGACATAGTCACCATTGACATAGGAACATTTGTCACAACATGCAATCAGTATGAAGATACTATTCTGATAAAACCTGGTGCTGTGTGATGCAAAGAATTGTCACACACCCTGCTTCCCCTCCTTTGTTTTGGAAGTTAAGCCCTGAGATTGCGACTTTTA
The DNA here is from genome assembly GCA_019973975.1 of Trichonephila clavata. NCBI lineage: Eukaryota > Metazoa > Arthropoda > Arachnida > Araneae > Nephilidae > Trichonephila > Trichonephila clavata. The sequence continues at coordinate 24,633 of BMAO01002705.1, forward strand.
ATGTAGGGGACAGGTGAAAGTCCAACGGGGTAATATTGTTTTCATTCGGGGAAGTGGAGGAATGCCCACTTCGACTTTCATCTTTCACAGCCTGCCTTTCTTTTTCTAAACATGCAACACCAGTGACCAATTATTTGACGAGGCATGAACTCTTCGCCATATACGATCTGTGGCCATTCATGAATGACGGACATACTAGTCCCATGTACTATTAAAACCAAATAACAGTGCTCACTTCCACTGACGACTGCACACGTCTGCTTTCCATTGTGATTTGTATTCGAATAACAACAGGTAAGCCGGTCTGCTGTTGCTCTCTCTTCTTCAAAGCCTTACGCATGCGTCATTCCTGTGTTGACGCTCCTCCCATCTTTGAATCAGCAGCGAATGAGGTTTCTCATTGTGTGATTGTTTTTCCCCACTTGATGTACCATCTTTCATTTTTAAAAAAAATGTATGATGAAACTTATTTTCGGAACGTCACTCGTAGATTGCATTTAATTGATAAAGTTATAGAGTTCAAACGGTAGACAAACCAATATTGTGTGCCGCAATCTAAGAATCAAAATTCTACTGCTAGTGCGATCAAAGTAAAAAAGTTATTTTCCCACTAAATGTAATTGAGTTAATGTTATATCATTCGGTTTAAAATTTTTTAAAAAAGTCTGACATTTGAATATGGTCAATTTTTTTAAGGTTCTTTAACATTTCAGAAAAGTTAATAAAGTAAAAATTTAAATCTTACATATTAATATTGTTATCCACAAAATTAACACAAGCTTTTCACTATATTATTTACTAAATTTAATATTTAAAAAAAAAATTATGTAACTAAATTCTTAAAAATATTTACAGCTTCAAAACCTAATATGTAATTTAAATAACAATTTTATACTAACCATTTGGGGAAAAAATACATTTTTTATTTTTGCTTCCAAAATGTGTGCGTTGTAAAATCTACGAACAGAAATTTAAAGTGTTTGAATTTCTGAAGCTAGAAAGGCATGTTTGGTGCCAGTTAAAAGCGCATGAATTCTTCCAGCTAGCTAAAGCTGTCAGTCATTGTCAGACCGCCGATGGGTGAAGAGTGCCTTCAAATTTTCGCTCTTGACAAAGTGAAAAAAAAAATTTAATAACGCTACTTCGTTGAAATGTATGAAAAGTTTAACAACAAAAACCACAAAAAAGGCATGAGTTTTAGTCCAGAAAATAAGTTAAACAGAATATGACAGATCAACTACGCTTCGTCCCCCAAAAGGCATTTTAGCGCTAAAGGGAACTACTGCGAAGGAAATTTGTGTAAGATTGTTGTATATGTATTATTCGAATATAAACTTCACATCGTAAATATAAACCGATTTTTTTTTTATCCAGGCTAGTAAAAATCTAGAAACTAATAATTTTCAAAAGAACAAGAATCAAAAGGGAATTACAGAAGAAAATCGTGGAAACAAAGGTCTAGTAGGAAATTTTACGAGAAAAATGAATTCGTTCAAGGCCTAAAGTAACATGAATATCTAATGAAGAATACGCTGTCGTCAGATATTGTATGCATTCTACACGACTTGTTGCTTCACTCAAGAAGCACTTTACGTATCTGGGTTATTCCTGTCTACTTCTATGTTACGGGATGGTGATGAACTAGATCTATTGAATTCTCTATTAAATATACAACAGGATGGATGGAATAATTTCTTTTCAGAATTTCAAAACCTACCTTTGTGGAAAAGATGTTCTCTGGTATATAGATAGATGATGGGGAAAACAAAATAATTAATTTTTAAGTACTGCCATAAGGGAAATGAAGTGTAGGTGCATGAGCTTTAATGGTAAAAAGTCAAAGTAATTTTAATTTAAAAAAACAGGTGTTTTAGGGCTTCTTAATATTTATTGTGCTTGAGTGAGTGATTTTTTCGTCGCACTGTTTAGCTACACTAGGGCTTTTAGCGACGGACCTCGTAATTTTGAGCCATGGTCAAGTGACGAGGACGACACCTGAGCCGGCCCCCCTCTCTCCTAACTACCACATCACACCAACGGGAAGACGTTTGAGCTCTCGACAGATTTAACGTGCATCGCTCTTCTATACGGTCGTTTTTCAACGGTACTTGACTCAAACTCATAACACGCCGACCACCAGTCTGTTACTTTGGCCATTGGGCAACCGCAGCCTCTTATTGCGATGAGAGGACATCTAGTAAATAGTTACAAGAAAAGAAACACAAATATATTTAGCAGCATCTTTATTATTAAATTTTTAATAAACCTACTGTCGTAATTGCTGCACACGATAAAGCTGAAGACAGGAAAAAAACCTTCTATCGGACAGTCTCAACGGGGTGTGGGAGAGGGAGATAGAATTATGTTATGGAGCAATGCGCATTATACTGTCTTCTACTAGGTACGCATTTATCGATAATCACCGTTTTTGGCTATTTGTATTGTAGACAAATACTTTTATTTCGAGTTTATAAAATCTCCTCTAACCAAAATCAAATGTTTTATTTTTTTCAATTTTTTCGAGGAAAAAAATTTGCTGCTTTTCTTCTAATTTCCATACCATAGAACAAATCAATTATCATAGATCGGTTCCGATTAATGATAATTTTGTTTCTTCATGTAATGCGATCTATCCTAATTTATAATCAATTGTGTCAAGGGGAAAAAAACAGACTCTTTAACATACATCTCTCTGGTTAAAGCAAGCTAGAAATATTGTACTTACAGCTTTTGTGCTTCGACTCGTAATTACAAAAAAAAAAAAAAAATAAATAAATAATAAAAAAAAAGTCTATATATAACAATTCAACAAGTAATTTTTTAAACAATATACATATTCTACAACCCCAATACAACCCCCTCATTTTTTCAAACATTCACTGTATTTGGCACCATACACTGAATCCTATTAATCTGTTTTTGGTATTTCGGAGGCAAATGCTAATTTCATAATTTCTATCCCATTTTGTCTCGGTCACATTTAAGAGTGTTTAACCATGAAAATATATTTCACTATTGAAACACAAGCTACCATCAAAATTAGATTTTTCTGAAATTTTTCAAGAAATAATTTCAAAAATCAAAGCAGTTGAGTCAGGTCACGTGATATAAAAAGAAAACTCCAGGAATCATTAAATTAGAACAATTCTTAACCCACTCGATCCTTAGAATGATTAAAAGGTAATGCATTTTTTTCTCCAAGTATGGGAGGAGCTTGGGTTATTTTTGACATAGAAAACAATAACAGCATGGTATATATTTTTCGACTGTATGACGGTTATGTTCAAAATTGCTTAATTTATTCAGCATGAATCATGCTTTAAAATAATCCGTTGTTCACTTCCTTGTACAAAAGGCTTTTGTTTGAATACATTTTGTAGGAAGTTGACCATCAACGATAATCACTGCCTTATTTTCAAATACAAATGATGCTGTGTTATTATGGCCGTATGATCCTTATTAGCCTTTTAATGTTGAACATCTAATTTTCTTCGAATTTTTTTCTTTACTTAAATTTATTTCCTTTTATTATTGGTGACAAAAGAAAAATATATAAAATCTATATATATTTACTTTTCCTTTATATAGAGCTTCCTGTTTGTCTTGTTGAGTACTGAAAATAATTTAGTCAGCATTTATTAAAACGAAAGATCTTTCAATCTCAAAATAAAAAAAAAATGTTAAATCCCAGCAAAAAAAAAAAAAAAAAAAAACATTCGTATTTCGCTTCCACTTTTACGAATCCACCATTATAAATCAACTTGTAAGACAAGAAATTACTGGAGTTTTTTAAACTGCCGACAAAATATTACAAGAAGGGCCTATGATACAAAAGAAATTCAAATCAAAATTCAATCAAAAGGAATAAAACATTTAGATACTGCATCTCTCTTGCACGCTGAAGCAGGCAATAGCTACCTCGTGTATGGGAATTTTTTTTTATTTGTAAGCATTTAATCACAGCATACAAACATCATTCACAATAGACAGTAACTACTATATATTGATTTCAAGTTTCACTTTTTTGCTTAGTTTCAAAAACTTAAAGTTTGGCCTCAATGCGTTACACATATAACAACGAATTTTTTTTTTATCGTATCCACCTCGACATCACGATTTACTGCTCTACCGGTTACGGTTAGTAACTCATGTCAAGTTCGGTTAAAACGAATTTGTATATTTTGATATCTGCACGTAATGACTTCAAAGCGATAAACTATAGGTATTAACTAGTTATTTTTACAGATCTGTAATCGTTTACCGAAATTGCGCCTATGCCGAATCCGACTGAGTTTCAAACTGTGGTTAATCATTATAACATCTTGTTTAATTTATTTTTAAAAGGTTATTCAAAACCGGTGTAGATATTTTTGCTGATTCATTAATATGCAATAGTACCGACACCGTCGAACACTTAGACACTCCAAATTTCATGTTCTGCTGTTGCCGGCTGTTTTCACTCTCTTATAATATGCTGCGGCTGCGAGTGCTTGGCGTAACATGACTTGAGTCGCGATCTCTTTTTAAAGAGATTCAAGTTGCAAAAATGTAAGAAAGCACTAGATTATTCTGTAAAATAGATTCTACGCAAACCTCTTTTGCAAAGATTTGGGAATATGAAGTATGTATAAAGTTTAAGTTTGTAAAAATAAAGTTGTAAAAACAAGTTCGTAGTTCTAATTATATACAGTGTTTTGAAGACAAAAAGAAAGGATGATTCCATAACTAAAAATGAAAGACGAATAAAAGCATACAATAAGAATCATCTTGAAATTATCAAGTAATATTGAAAGATATGAAATGTGTTAACTTAAAACACAAGGCTGTGAGAAAATCATTGAACCAGTAACGTAAGCCCCTGCAATACCCACATCGCGGGGGGGGGGCAGGATTCTAGGGGGCTCAAAGCAGTGACGTAACGAATAATATTAGGGCCAGCCTACAAAGTCAGGTTTTGAACCCCAAACCGGATCTTATAAAGGATTGGTAGACCACAACATGATATAGGCTTTGGGCCCCATGGAATCATGAGCTCCCCCGCTATGAGGGGGTGTACGTTACACCACTGGCCCAAAGCCTGTCTGAGCCAAGTACGTATCCTTTGTAAGATTTGGCTTTGGGCCCAAATTCTGCCTTTGCAGGAGAGGGGGCTAATATTCTCTGTTACGCTATTGCATTGAACTATTATCATATGTTAGCGGAAGTGTGAAAAGGTTTGTTCATACGGACAAATTGTTTGAACTAATGTACACTATTCATTTCTCAATTGACCATGGTGGAAGATATAGAAAGATCAAACGATTTAAATATATTTAAAAATATGACTCAATGTTTCTGTAATTCATAAAGAAGTTCAACTACAGAAATACAAGAATTTGTCGATAGTAATCTTGAACTGGCTTCTAAGCCATTGATCGAAATTCGATTATCCTGAGCCCCCAATGAATTATTTCTGCAGATTGAAGAAATAATCGAGAAGGACAGAGAATTGTTCATTGATTGACGCTATCAATAACATTTTTCTCCACCGCTGAAACATTAGTAAAAAAATTTCAGTATCAATATAATTTATTAACAATCTGCGTATTATGACAGGTAATTATATGTACCGGATAAAAGAATGTGTGTGTGGTACAATTTATTAATATTTAGTGATACTAAGTTGTTTGTGTCTGAAGCGTATGAATGAAAGTTTATTAACGTCGCACTATAAAGCAACACGAGGACTCGACACGACAACGACTAATTAAGACAAAAATAACTAGTAATTAGGAATATCTGTCAAGTGACGAGAACAATACCTAAACTGGTACCCCTTTTCTCCAAACTACTACAACATGCCAACAGGACTTTGAGCCCGACAGATTTAAAGTGCATCTACACGATGGGTCTTCAGCGGCACCAGGACTAGAACTCGTGACACGCTGGCCACGAGTTCATGATCATAACCACGAGGGGACCATGGCCACGTCTGGGGCATATTAAACACAGCTGAATCGTATCTGCTCTTTATAGTCGAATAATAATGATAATGAGAATATTCAATAGGTAATGTGCACACATACCTGATTTCCACCTTTTTAACGGAACATACATACATTGATACCATGCAAAAATTAGAACAGCCCACAAAAAAACCTCTTGAAGTTTATTAAAAAAATCAAATAATCACAGTGAAAACTTATGACAAAATTAAAAACCTAATATTAAAAAATTATTTTATCTAATCCTTGTACACTAACTCTAAGTGGTATAAAACGTAAAACTTCTGTAAATAGCTTTGGCGTCGCATTGTTCTTTTATTTACGAATCTCGTTATCTATTTTAATGGAAAAAATCATTATGCAAATATTCTTAATTTGAAACAATAAATTAAAATTTAAATTGATTCAATAAAACTATACTTATTGGAAGGGGGAAAAAAGATGCATCTCAAACTATAAGAAATTGATATTTCTTGCAATATTTTTTGTTTCATTCTTACAACCATGGTACTAATTTTAATAAGGACTGAGAATATATTTTTTTAAAAAATGCATAAATAGGATGAGAAACTTTGAAAATGTAAAAAAGCTAATAACTATTTTCTTAAAATCAACGCATGCAAACAAATTAATAACCGTAACAATTATCAAAAAATTATTCGAAATACAAAAAAAAAAGTTAATCTTGTCTGCTTTGTACAGTTCAGTAATACTACATTTTTGGAAACAAAAGCATAGTTCGTTGAACGTGAAACGCACTTCGTTGCACGCCATGCGCAGACTATTTTTTTTAAATGTATGCTTAAGTCAATATTTTCGAATCATGTTTCACGCATTTATGAGTCGTCAAATAAATCGAATACGTAGAAGGTTATAAATTCACCAACTCTTAAAATTTGGCTTTTCCTCCATTTTCTAAAAAACTGCTGAAACTCATGAAACTCAGCAAAAGAAGTTTGTTTCAAAGGTATTTAATTATTATAAATGAAGTTATTTTTTAAAGAATTTCTATATGCATGGCTAATTTGTAATTAAAAATACAATTTCAAACTGTAAAATGAATCACAGTTGATGGGATGAGAATTCTGAATCTCAAGACAAAAGAAAAATTCTCGCAGGATGAAAAACCTAACCTAAATTTGTGCAATTTGTTTTAAATTAAGCATTATCTATTAAATTAAACGCAATGAGATTTTTTTAAAGAACAGTAATACAAAAATAATTTAGGTCATTGAACACAAATAGGATTTTCCTTTTTTTTATGAAACATGCATCACATATTCGGTTTTTTTAAGATGAATTGGAAAATGGGTTGCGCTGGACAATCTATCGAAAATAAAATAAGAAAATCTTTAACGTTTCAATAATGTCGTAAATTTACACAATAATGTTACTTACTTTTGAGTAAATCAACATAATCGTTTATTCCCCGGTACGACTTCGCACATTACTTATTTTTGAGTTGATATTTTAAATTGAACATCTATCTATGAATTTTGAAATATTTTTAAAGCTAAGTTGTTAAAATTTACCGTGAGCCGCACGATAACGCACAAAAATATCCATTAAAAATTGAAGGATGTTAGATGCTACAAGAATTTGAAGTACCAAAAAATCATAAATATATAATTTTTAATGGTAAACATCTCTTTTTCATTCCTTCCTTCTACCTAGAATATTTTTTAAATCAAAGTTTAGAAGATTTTGTTTATTTTGAAAATTTGAGCTAATACACTTCTAAACAAACAAGTATTTGAACTGGAAAAAACATTATTAAACACCCAGAATTATCAATATAAATATAAGAGAAATAGAGTGATGATTTGTGTGTACTATCTGCTTATAATGATTTTAAGATATATATAATATATACATGATTTTTTTTTTTCATTATTTTATAGAGTGTTTTAAAAGCTCTTAACTGGATAAATCCACCTTGTAAAATACAAAAACCGTAGTATTTACAAGAAAAGAAGTAAAAATTACAACGATTTTGTTTATTTGATTATATTTATACACCATCCATACTTTTCTCATTCGTAAGGATTCTAGGTTTGAAATAAAGATGGTACATTATTTAAAATTTTTTTCAAAGCATTGATAATTGTGACGCATTGTGCAGAGAACATGGTTACTATCACTAGATGAATACTTTCAAATAAGAAATTTTTCTTATATTGAAGTTTTCTTATGCTTTCTTAAGTTACAAAAAAGTTAGCGCTCATAAACTCATTGACTAATAAAAAATATACGCATTAATATACGTAGTATCCAAAATTAGAATCCTTTTTCATTAAATACTTTTTTCTTTCAGAATAAAAATCTCTTTTTATTTCCTAAAAAACTGTCGAATAAATATTTGCAAACACTCATGTCTAGGTATAAAAACACATACAGTGGACCCCAAAAGTGTTCGTACACTTGCAATTTAATATAAAATTTAATGTTTTCGACTAATAAAAATTAATATATTGTAATTGTAATTTTTTTATGATATCTGTTACTTATTCTTATAGAATGACAATTATTTTTTTTAAAAATGATATAACTGTTATTTTTAAAAATTAATAATCAAAAAGCTATTGAAAAATTACGCCACAAAAGTCTTCGTACACCTAACAAAAATCTCAATTTAGCTTTAAATATTGTATTTCTTTCTTACTTTAGTACTTAGTAGGATATCTTTAAGTGTCCACAATAACTTTTAAATGTTTTGGTATAGATTTAATCAGTTTATTTTGTGATTTTAGCACCGGTTTTCCTCCATGCTTCTGTTATTATTGTTTTTACTTCCCATTACGCGTTTATATGTCATGTTTTCTTTTTTTTAAATAAACTTCTCACCAAATATGTTCTACTGGGTTAAATAAACTAATTGAGGAGGTCTTTTCAGAATTTTGGACAATTATAGAGACAACCAGTGGCATACATTGAGAGAAGTGTGCTTGTGTCATTATCTTGTTAAAAAATGAAGTGGTCTCCAATATCCAAATTTTGGGCGTATAATTTAAAATTCCAGTAAAATATTTAAATAGAGAGCTTATGATTCACAATACTATAAAAAAACCAAATTACCTAATTTTAAAGTCGATTTACACCCCCACGCAATAACTTCTCCACCACCATGCTGAAGCATGGAGGTGGAGGAGTTCTTGTTCCACATCAATTCATGGGATTAAATTCCTCATTTTTTCATTTACAAACTATTACATGCCCATCAGAACCAAAAATGCTTAATTTTCCTTCATCCCAATCAATTTGCTGTCAATTTTGAATTTTCTGAAACTTAATCCCAAGAATCAAATTGGATCAATGAACCATGGAGATGGAAGTATTCTTTGCTAGAGGTGTAAATCGGCCTCAAAATTAGGTAATTTGGTTTTTTTTTTTTTTTGATGGTATTGTGAATCATGAATCTATTTAAATATTTTAAAGTGAAATTTTAAATTATCCGCCCAAAATTTGGATATTGGAGACCACTTCATTTTTTAAGAAGATAATGACACCAAGCGCACTTCTCTCAATGTATGCCACTGGTGTCTCTATAACTGTCCAAAATTCTGAAAAGACCTCCTCAATTAGTTTATTTAACCCAGTAGAACATATTTGGTGAGAAGTTTATTTAAAAAAAAAGAAAACATGACATATAAACGCGTAATGGGAAGTAAAAACAATAATAACAGAAGCATGGAGGAAAACCGGTGCTAAAATCACAAAATAAACTGATTAAATCTATACCAAAACATTTAAAAGTTATTGTGGACACTTAAAGATATCCTACTAAGTACTAAAGTAAGAAAGAAATACAATATTTAAAGCTAAATTGAGATTTTTGTTAGGTGTACGAAGACTTTTGTGGCGTAATTTTTCAATAGCTTTTTGATTATTAATTTTTTAAAATAATAGTTATATCATTTTTAAAAAAAATAATTATGTCATTCTATGAAGAATAAGTAACAGATATCATAAAAAAATTACAATTACAATATATTAATTTTTATTAGTCGAAAACATTAAATTTTATAGGAAATTGCAAGTGTACGAACACTTTTGGGGTCCACTGTATATATATATATGATTTTTTTCATTATTTTATAGAGTGTTTTAAAAGCTCTTGACTGGATAATCCACCTTGTAAAATACAAAAACCGTAGTATTTTACAAGAAAAGAAGTAAAAATTACAACGATTTTATTTATTGATTATATTTATATACCATCCATACTTTTCTCATTTGGAAGGATTCTAGGTTTGAAATCAAGATGTACATTATTTAAAAATTTTTTTCAAAGCATTGATAATTGTGACGTATTATGACGAGAACATGGTTACTATCACTAGATGAATGCTTTAAAATAAGAGAAATTTAAAAAGTTACAAGATTGTAATTTCATCTGAGTTCCCGAAATTTGATACGATATATTGAAGTTTTCTTGTGCTTTTTTAAGTTACAAAGAAGTTAGCACTCATAAACTCATTGACTAATAAAAAATATAAGCATTAATATACGTAGTACCCAAAATTAGAATCCTTTTCCATTAAATACTTTTTTCTTTCAGAATAAAAATCTCTTTTTATTTCCTAAAAAACTGTCAAATAAATATTTGCAAGCACTCATGTCTAGGTATAAAAACACATATGTAAATATACAATTCACAAAAGAAAAATATGTATAAAATTCATTCATTTAATCACACTTTTTTTATTTACGAATAAACTCGCATTGACCAATGTAATTATTTTTGTGATGAATAGTAGCCAGTTTATTCCACGCGCGGACGCCTTTTATTCTTTCAAACAATCAAAAAGATGTCAACTTAAACAACATAAATTTAACAACAGACGATTATATATCAGCAAATAAATTAAGTAACCAGCTAAAATTACATGAATTATTGAATAAAGCAGACGATATTAATTTGGAAGAGAATTTTCAACACGAACAATTTACAGTCAATTAAAAATTAGTTCAGTAAAAAGAAAGAAGAGAAATTTAAACAGAAGTCACAATATATTTCAATACGAAACAATTTTCTTACCAATTTGGTCAGTACCAATAATAACTTGGCTCTACAGAGCAATTCATTAATAATTTTAATCGAACTGAACTAATCGTCTGAAAACAAAAGTAACAACTCTTAAAACTTACCCCTTTGAACGCAGTGATGGAAACGTTTGGTTGAGAACACTCACGATATTAATAAACGCATGCTTTGAGCTCAACATTCCCTTGGATAAAAACCGTAGAAAGACACACCTGCGTTTCAAACCCCAATATGCCTTAGGGCAAAAACGGATGATCGGACGAAAAAAACAAATAAACCAGACCCAACTAATGACTCACATGCATTCAATGATCAACTGGTGTAAGCAACTCGTCGTTTTACCGCGAAGCTGTGTAACAAACCAAGTCTCACGGCGACTTGAATGAACCTACCAGTAAGGTTGATGGTTTCCCTCAAGTAATTATGCAGTTACAAACGGAGAGATGGTAGATAACGCGCACGTTCGATTTTCTGATAGCACGCAACCGATTCGTGATGCTTTTGGCTTGGTAAAGTGAATTCAAAGCGCTTTGAGTCCGTTGAAATGAAAATTTCCACCAGGTGGCGTAATGTCCATGAACTTTCTCTCCGCGTCAGGTAATTTCATACGGCAGAAGAGAAAATAAAAGAAAAACACCTGTTTTATTTTTTTCCACCTGCTTTTCGTGTCGCCAAAAAGTAAATGAAACACTTTTGTGTAAATTACTGTTTCTTGAAGACAATGAAAGTCCGTTTCAGAAGCTTTTTCCTTAAAAATTGCTCAGTTACTTCTTTAAAAAAAATCCTATTTGTGCTTTAAAGTTACATAAATGTAATAAATATGTAATATATTTTAATATATTATCTTAATTTTTTTATAGAATTACTACATTTATGCAACTTAAATATATGTCTATTTTAGTTATATAAATGTAATAATTTTATATCAGTTCTTCAGTTAGATTTTTTAAAAATTTTACACAGAAATTACAGGTTTTGTTGCATAGAATTGCAGGGATTTATTTCTGTTTTTGATATAATTCCGATATGTCAACTTCTAGAAAAAATCCGCTCATTGTTCAACATGATTATATTTAATCAATTTTGTCTTTAAATTTTTTGTTAAAATTGCTTTTCTGTTATTATAACAAATAGCATTTTACATTATAATATTAAAAAAATTGTTACAATTTTGTTCTTTCACTCTCTGCTTGTCTACAAAACAGAAAGAAAAAAAAATGTTGCACAATTTTGTTCCGTTTTTTCTCCGAATAGTAAGCGCGTATAATCTTTTGTCAAACACAAAATTGTTTCAAATCTCCAATTCCAAGAAAATAACTTCTTTAATTGTAACGTATTTTTGAGGTAGCTCAATAAAATTAAATGATTTTTTCGTAACGATTACGTTTGTATTTGAATTGTTTTGGGTTTTAAAATATTCTCTTTAAGTGCTTGAACGATTGAGATAATGTCATGTTAAATATCAAATATATGAATATATTTAATTCACATTTAATTTTGATTCCATTTTAATAGTAATTATAAATTTTGAAAATTCATTACTAGATACCATTTACATATCTCTCGTTATTCTCAAACAACTTTTTTCTTATAACTTTTGACATGGTTAGAAGAAAAATGCGTTTCCAAGCAAATTTGGAATTGTTTGATGAATTGAAATTCCTTTGCTTTTTATTAAATATTATACAAAATTAATATTTTATTAATTATTATAATACTAATTATAGTATTTCATTTTTTTAAAATTTAAAACATGAGGGAAAAAAGGTACTTCAGCTAGTATTATAATAAACTAACCAAAAATGCATATAAATTATAAGTAATTTATTTTTGTTTCTTTCAAACAAAATTCAACCTTTTTGGTCAATATAGTACGAAGGTAAAATTTCCATGTCCCTTTTATTAGAAATGTCCATGTATTTCAGCATATTAATATGGATTCAAAAAGATTACAAATGTGTTTGTTAAAATGTATTATTATATTGTTACGTAGATCGGGATTTGAAGATTGTATACTATCAGTCTCAAAGAGCAAGACATTTCTTCAGGAACGATGAATATTTATTGTCAAACAATCCTTGAAATACGGGATACAGCACTATAATTCGCTTAATAAATCCCAGAAGGTCTTCACACCTTTTACAGAGCTCAGACACAACTATCAGTCTCTAGATATGCAATACAAATGCGGAATGCAGTCGTAAGAAAAGGCTCTATTGAAAAATCTCTTCAGTAGCTCAAGACAATACTGACTCAGTTTCGGTGAGTGACTCCCGAAAATAGGCCGCACTGATCTTTCGAGAAAATAACCGCTTTGTCATAGATCGTGATATTAATGGATTTCTCCAGCAATTTTTTGAAGCATTTGTATGATTGCCAGAAAGAATGCTAATTTGGCTATATCGCTAACATTTCTCCGTTTCCATTGAATCATCATTATAGTGTAAGGAACGGTGTTGCTTGTGAATATTACAACTTTAACATAAAAAAATTCAACAGATAGTAATATTAACGTATGCCAACTGGATATAAATTATTTACACTATTTTAAGCATTCATTACACAAAATTCATAACAATATGTTAAAACTTCATTAATAATGAAATCTGACACATATGCTATGTAATTTTTAAGAAATTTATCACGATAAAATTTCAATTCTACTCTTTATTTATATAATTAACTCTCTCAGATAACTGAATAACCAAAAAATATTTCAATCAATCACAATTTCAAAACAAAATGAATTCATTATCTACAAGATATGCTTACATGTAATAACATCTTTTAAACATTTGTATTGATTATAAATTTTTTTTAAATCAAGTTGTGGGTCTTTAACCCTATTGTCTACTATTTTGCATCAGTTTTTGTAAATTATAAGCTTATTCTATAATACGGAAACCACATGATGCAACAATGTTTTCTTAAAAAAAGATTTCTTTGTAAATATAAGACGAAGTTTTATAAAAGTAATCGTTATCAAATATAAAGTAAAATACAGTAGAACCTATTTTTGTGCGGTAGATAGCGACCGCTTAAAAATAACTGCACAAAAAAAATTCGAAAATTTCATACATTCTTATATTTAACAAACAAATTCATTGAGATACTAAAGAAAACTTTTTTTTATGCGATGGAGAGAGATCGCGCAAAAAAAAAGTTCCACTTAGAAAATAAGCCAATCATTTAAGAAATTTATGAAAAAGTACTTCCATGACAATATAAATAATTAAATCACACATGGAAACATTTTTAAAACATTTGGTTTCGCGTTGTATACATGGTGAAGTTTTCAAAATGCACATTCATAATTCACTGCTACTCATTGTAATCCAAAGAGCTTATCTTCTTGTGATGAATAAGCTCAAAATCACTTCCGTTACTTGATACAATTTCAATAGATTTATTTTTTGGCACCAAAAAGTAAAAGATAAGTTTTTGCGACGAAGGTTGGTTGGTCAGCTGCTTGTAAATTTCACAATAACTAGATATGCATAATTGAAGCTCTTTTTTGGAATTTCATACTCCTTTCGGAATTGGTATCTATTAGGGTTTGCAATCCCGTGCTATAATTTCAATCCCGGGATTTCGGGATTATATTATCCAGATCCCCGGATTAGGACTGAAAAATTTATGAAAAATGCTTACACATTAGCATGGTTGAAATAACATAATAAAACTAAAAACACATAGTTAAAAAATTGGTTTAATATTATTTATTGAAACAAATCAAAACAAAATTTAATTCATTATAAAAACAAATAAAAAATAGTACGTAATGAATTCATTAAAATACTACAATTTGAATTCATTAAAAATTAAACCAATTGAAATAAAAATCGATATGTTTGAGATTTTCCAAAAGCTTATTTTAAATTTAAAACAAAATAAAAAGCCCCTATTTTATTTTCATTGAAACACTGTATTTTTTTTAATGTTTAATATATTTAGAATTGATAACTGCATGGGGTAAAACATTTTAAGGAAGCAGATTTTTCAAAATTAAAATTATGAAGTCTGAACTGTGTGTGAACTTTTTTCCGACAAACTTACATATACCTATAAATAGCACGTACAAATGATTAAATGGAATTACATAAATTTTAATCTAAAAAATTTTTCTACTTATACAACTCCCATAGAAAAAAATATACTTTCCTTTTTTAAAAAATCTTATTAACATGTAACAGACATTAATCATAATAATAACATTAAAACTAACTCTAATAAATGTACTCAAAAAACAGATTTCAATATTAATAATAATAATAAATGCATTGTATATATATATATATATTTCACAGCCCAATAAAATTCTGTTTTTTAGCTTCCTCAAAAAAAAATTTTTCGAAATATTTTTACAACATTAAACATTAATGCATGCAATCTAATTTGAAATAACAAAATAATATTACTAAATTCATCTCTCTGTAGATTAAAAAAAGAAGAAAACATTGAATAACTCACCTGTAAATAAGTTAATTCACAAACTTTAAATATTCAGAAAGGATTTTGAAAAAAATGCCTTTTCGGTGATCCAAACAGCAATAACAGCTTATGGCAATATACTTATAATAACAAAATATTACTCTCAAGTTATCTCTTGATATATAAAAGAAAAAGGGAGACAGAAATCTAAAAAAAAAAATCTTTTATATTGACTTAAATTGATAATTCAAAAAAAGAGATTCCTGATTGATGATTCAGAAAAGAAAAATCAAAATTTATTATAAACATCAGACAAATGAGTCACAATTTTTTTTAATTACTGAGGAACAACAATGAATATTGCGCAATTCTCGTTTCGGAAGCGAAAGCTCTCTATATAAATTTTGAAGGGAAAAAATTTCAAAACATAATTTAGACGAAATTAAATGCCGGGATTAATTATTTAAATCCCGGAATTTCGGGATTTGAAGAAACACCGGGATCCAGGGGCTGCAAACCCTAACTTAAGTAGAATTTCCCTAAATGAGGGGAAATATATAAGGTCCCTATTCAAAGAGACCAGTACAAACATTAAATGTACTTCATTTAAAGTTTATCTTACAGGAAGTATTACAGTATTTGTATATTAATTTATATCTTAAAAAATACATCATAATTCAAAATTAAAAGCCTGTTGCTCTTTCATACGAGCTAAATGTAAGAGATTGATTTGTACCAATTTCTTCGAAAACGAGTCTGTTGGTGGTAAAGAATACAAGAATTTATTTGAACCTCAATTAACTTCACTCAAGAGTAAAATAAAACATCTGTTGCTAAATATCTCCCAAAAATTCTAATTGCCTCTGTCCCCTTTAAGTTAGCTGACACCGCACAACCAGTGGGTCCGTTCTGTTCCCACTCACAATGGGGAGAAAGTTACAGAAGAAAATAAGAGAAAACATGTAAAATTTTACCTTTTAGCAAACGCACCCACCTCGAACCAACAACTCCTAGATATACAGGTATCTAGGAGGAGGTGCTCGAACCCTTCAAGATTCAACACATAAGAAAACTGAAACATTAAACATATGCGGCACAAAATGAGTAAATAAGACACCAGATTCACAATACTTTGAAAAAAAAATTTCAAAGTATTATTCAGACAAAAATTAAATCCCGGTGTTAGTTATTTTTATCCCGGAATTTCGGGATTTGAAAAAACCACCAGAGTTTCGGGATCCCGGGGCTGCAAACCCTAGCATCTATTTTAAGAAAATATTTTTCCAATTTGCACAAAGAATCCGGTTTTTCTTGTCCGTCTTCATAAACTACTATTGATAATGTCACTGCCATTGAAAGTTTCGTCTTCAATCAAGCGTGGACTGCTGGCGCGTTGAGAGAAAGCAACTGGACATGCATTGTCGGGACAGTGTTAAAAACAAATGAAAAGAGCGACTTGAAGGGTAAAAAGGTATATTGCAGTGGCGTAACGTACACCCCCGCAACCCCCACCTCGCGGGGGAGGTTGATAGGGACTCTATGAGGGCCCAAGCCCTGACTGACGCCAAGTACGTATGTACTTAAGGTATCTAACTACTTGCGACAA
Organism: Trichonephila clavata; assembly: GCA_019973975.1. Taxonomy (NCBI): domain Eukaryota; kingdom Metazoa; phylum Arthropoda; class Arachnida; order Araneae; family Nephilidae; genus Trichonephila; species Trichonephila clavata. Next base: position 41,698 of record BMAO01002705.1, read on the forward strand.
CTTTTTTAAATAAAAAAAAATGGAGATATTGGATTTTTGTGTGTGTGTGTGGTTTTTATATTTGTTTAGTACATTTTAAGAAAATATGCTAAGTTAAGAAGAGAAAAAGAAATTATTATTGCTAAAAAGGGAAAAAAGTGGTAAAAATTTACAAAAGAATAACATAAATGCAACCCAGTCTGTACCAAAAGTTTATGAAAAAATTTCCAATTCTGATGTGTTGCTTTGCTATTCATTTTTGAAATGACCTTCATTTTTTAAATGACCTTCAGAATAAAAGATATTTTAATTTTTACAAAACTAGAGCACTTTATCTTAGTTATTATATGAAATTGTTTAAAAAGACAGTGATTATATTAACATAAGGGACTGTAAATTTTGCAATGAAACAGTGATTGATAAATCTGAAGGTTAAAGCACTTCTACTATTATACAGAACATACACCAGTTAATTATTTTCAAAACTTTTTGAGCAACCGTTTGAACATTTAAAAAAATCACACACATTTCGAGTGAAACGTAATTTAAAGTATGACATCTTGCTTAAAGTAATGGGCACATCTGCTTTTACAAAAATACTTGTAGTTTTTGTTCTAGGGAATGGAAAATAATAAACTTGGTATTTTTATAAAGCTAATAAGATGTCCTACAAAATAAAATCATAAAAAATTTGTCAATTTTTGGCAAAATTCACGATTTTAGGGTAATCGGATACCTTACTTTATAAAATATTAAAGGCAAAACCTGACTTTGCAGGGGGGCTCTAACCTTCTCCGTTACGCCTCTGGTACATTGATAGAAAACATTAGAGTAACGCCAAAGCCGTTGAAATTCATATACCGCATAAAAAGTTGCAAGCATGTTTGCTTTTATTTTTAAAAATCACTTTTTATACACAATTTGAAAAAATTTGAGCATCATCTGACTTTATCAAATTATGTACGATTTAGTACCCTTGAAATGAATTACTTTATTCACTTTGTGAAAATCATGAAAACTTTTAAATTATTTATTTAATTATTTATTTTTTTTTTTCAATTGAAACTATATTGAAGAGATTTGAGCATAGTCTGACTTTCTCAAACTACGTGTGTATTAGGACCAAACTGTCCTAATTGTCAAAATTGGAGTATTTTTTTAAATCATTGTTTGGCGCAGCTAAGCCTAATTTGGCTCTTGTGCCACAAAATCAAACAATCAAATCAAATCAAATTGCATAAAAAAGATCGCACAAAAACAGGTTCAACTGTATTGTACTTGCACTTATTTTATTTTTGTGAAATTTGTAAAGTGAAATTAATCCAACACCATGATTAAATAGTGAAACTATTGAGCTCTTGAATAACGATAATACGCACTGCATATATCGAAAATAGATTTAAGTGATGAATGTTTATTAATGTTGCACTATAAAGCAACACGAGGAGACTATTGGTGATAGACTCATAACTTTGAACTTCAGTCACGTGATGAAGGTGACACCTGAGGTAGCACCTCTTTCCGAACCAACACATCACATTGACGAAAGGACTTTGCGTCTCAAAAGATTTTGCGTGCATCAGCCCTTCTACACAGTGGTTCTTCAGTGACGATAGGGCTCGAACTCATGACGAACCTGCCTCGAGTTCGTGACCGTAGCCACTAAGCTACCACGACCCTAGAAAAGTGATTGAAAGTATCCATGCAAGTCTGTATTGAAAACTTTTATTTGAAATCTATGAAAAGTACATACACGATTAATTCACGAGAAACTGAGGAACAAGAAAACTGCACAATGAAACACGAAATATTTTATAAATAATCCGCGACATGTAGCTTAAAAATAAGGAAAGTTATTTTAACTTTCAAGAAGTATTTTAAATATTTATTAGAATTCAGAAACTCTGCACTACTGCTCTTTGATGCTAAATGTTCCCCATTAATTGAAGAATATTTGGTTTTCTAAACGCGTAAAATACTGAATATATTCATTATATTACTCACAATTTCATTTTAGCATTCTTACAGAGTTCTTCAGTAAAGAAAAAAAAACCTGTTCTTAGTAATTAATGCATTTTTGCAAGGTGAATTCAGCAAAAATATGTTTTTTTGTTTGTCTATTCTAGAATTGAAAGTATCCTTAGGAAAATTAAGTATCAAGGACAATCTATCAGGCATGGCGTTTGATTTTACGGACTGTTATGAGAGTTTATTTTCCATTGAAAATGTAAGAACACATACAAAATATACTAAAAATATTATTTTTAGATTAAATATTTTTTTGTGATATGCGGTATTTAGAAAATACTATAAAATATTATTTCTTTTCAAGTCATATATTTCTTTTTTTAAATTAACTTATAGTTATGTTTTATAACTATAAGTTAGCTATAAATTCCAAGTTGGAAATGAATAAAACAGGTTTTTCAAAAAGGTCATAAAAACTTATTCTTAACTGTACATTTTTTTGAAAAACTGTAATAAATTTGATTAGAAGCTGGTATAACAGAATGATGAAAATAATAAAAAGGGCTTTATTGATGGTTGACGACAGTAGCGTAGCGTGAGGGGTGCAGAGGGGGCCATGGCCCCGGGCAGCATACGAAAAGGGGCGACGGCAAGCACCACGATATTTAAATTAAAAAAATATTTCAAACTCCAAATCGCGCCCATGCTGACACAAGACAAGCGGGACCGCGCAGGTGCGACCCGGCTTCTGGCAACGGGTACTGCGTGAAGTCAATGATGCTCAAATTTATTTGCAAACAGAGGGACTAAATATCCATCAATGTGCTAAAAAAAAATACGTGCTTTACAGACCGTATTAGAAACAAAACGAGAGGAATTCGTGGATGACGCTTTAATATATGCTAAAAGTTTATGTAAAGAGCTTGTAATTTCTTTTGAACCCCCAAGACGAATCAGGAGGAAGCATATATTTGGCGACGGAAGTAATGATGTTCAGTTATCGTATGAAGATGACTTGGGGTAGCAATGTTTTCTTCAATAGACAGAGTAACTGCTGAAATTCGAGAAAGATTCGAACAATAGCAGAATCTAGCGCAAAAATATGCTTTTTTAAGGCCTGAAGTGATATTGAACATGGACGAAGGTAGATCAAGCTCCTCAAGACATGAATAAAGAATTCTAACTTGAGCGCGTATGTCTATAAGCTTTCGTAGCTGCAACAGACCCAGGATGCAAAAAAAGAACTCATTAGGTCCGCTCTCTCTCTGGGTTTATTAAAATATATTATTAAGTTCAAACTTGTAGATGGCTTACCAAACATTGTCATAATGTTGAGATTTTTTTTTTAACATACGCCATCAGTAATGCCAGATGCGCGAGAAGCTTCTCTATGCTAAAAGTAATCAAAATTATCTCAGATCGACTATGTCCACGTTAAGGCTAACAAATTTAGCTATTCTGGCAATTGAACATGACATACATATTGATATTGACAATTGTATAAAAGATTTTGCTATGAAAAAACACGAAAAGTACATTTTTAATAAATAAAAAAAAAATGTAAAGCTGCTCTTTTTGACTTTTACTAATTTTCTTGAATAGTAATTAAAATAGAGAGGCGACAAATTTCCGGTCGGCCCCAGGCGGCGAAAGCCAACGCCACGCCACTTGTTGATGGCCAACACAAATTAAAGAAAAACCGCTAGAAACAATTCAGCAAAAGAATAAGATAGGTGCATTTCATCACTTACAAAAACTTTCCCCTTGAATTAATTACCTTATTTCAAGAAATTGAAAAGATAAGAAGTAGAAAAGAAACATTTGGTTTTACTCTGCCCTTTTCTTTTTAGAATACTTTTCTTGTAATGACACTTTTATTAGAATTTTACGAGCTAAAAGTTCTTAAAAAAAATTGCCTGAACATGTATAGCATAATAGTATTTTTATTCAATGTACGATGCTTTTCTTACTTAATAAAAATCAAAACAATCATCCAAAGCTTTTTGCATAGTGCATGATTCTTACAGCAAAGGAAATTGAAAACAACTAAGGCAAAGTTGTTAAAATATATATATATATGATGTAATCGTAAGTAAGGAAGTCCTTTCATAAAACATCGTTACGGAGAATGAAGACACACCCTTTGCTGTTTAGTTTCATCTGCCTCACTTTGAAAAGAAAAGAGAAAAAAAGAAAAGAGAGAAACGTGGGAGATTATTATCGCTGTCCATCGATGCGCTTACATCACGCATAAAAAAGAATATAATAATTCAGTATCAGGGTTTTTTTGTCCTTTTCTCTCATTTATATAGAACTTTTGTTGCCCCGTTCAGAAGCATGTTTTATTACTTCATTCAAGGAAAAAAAAAACTAATAAGTAATTTTGCGTATAATGTTAATTTTAGCTTACATATGTAAGTTGAAAATAATGAGATTGTGCAAAATGAATAATTAATTAAATTATACAGTATTTTTTGTTGTTTCTGTAAAAATGTAATTCTTCAATTTTGAAATTTAGTTTATTTTTTCCTCTTCTAACAAAATATTTGAAACCTTCCTAAAGTCGTATGCAGATTAAAGTTATTGCATTTTAAAATAAAACATAATTTTCTTTATGGTTCTCTGTTTAAAAATCCGTGCAGTACGTGTTTTGAACGACACAGCATATTTGCACCCATGTCCAAAATTAAGGTTACAAATATGTTTTTCATCATAATTTTAAGTTGCCTCCAGTAATAGTAATAGAATTTGTATTTTATATATTTTGAAGAACAGGTAGTACAATATCAACCTTCATTTCTTAAAAAGATGCTGTTTAGCGTTAGTTTTTGCTGAACTACTGCATTAAGACCCTTTAAACATGTAGAATTTTTGCCTAAAGTTTTGGGAACAAACAAGTTAAGACGATATGGTAACCACCTTCAAATTTTTTTTTATTTTTAATATTTGATATTTGGTTTTAATTGTATTTTATAAAAGTTAATATTTAATAATAATTCCACACAATTTTTTTTTAAATTTGTTGCAAAATGTTTGTAAAATTTAAATTTTTTGAACTTTTTAAAACATTTTTAAAATTCCTAAGGCTTTTTTAAATATGTCTCTTTTTTTAAAAAATTTTTTCCACGTACCTTATAATATACTACTTAAAAATGTGCATGGTTTTTTTCTGCTGCTGCACTTTAATTTTTTATTAATTTTTTTATAGTTAAACTTCCAAATATTCTCAAAAAAACATATATTTTGATTTTGAAATTTTTTAGAAACAATACTAAAAATGTTAGAGCTAATTCCATGCACAGTTTTACAAAACATACATTTCAGAACATGTATAAAAAATTTCAAACCCATACTTCAATTATCAAAAAAGTCTTAGGGTTTTGAATAATAGTATGTGTACAAAAATTCAACGTGGAGAAATATGAGTTTGAAGTTTTCATTCCATGTATAGCTTGATATAATATTCATCGAATAGTCTGAAACTTTTATGAAATGATAATTAGCTCATTTAAAACTGCTTACCATAAAATATTGCACAAATGTAGAACAATTAAACAGTATACCGCCATAATGAATATATAGAAGAAACCGAAAGAAAGATCAATATTTTATAAAACTTTATCTTAATAGTTATAAAAAAAATATACACACTTCAGAGCTAATTCCATGGTTAGAGATAATGCACAATATGTACAAAACATGTTTATGCTTTTATTTTTTATTTCCATGATTTTAAAAGCCTACGCATGTTAAATATTCTACACGATTGAAAGCAAAATCAAACAGCAGTTTATAGGTAAAATATATCAAAATCTAAAAACTGCATACGTGCATTTGTTTAAATATATATATTAAAATATTTTAATAATAAAAGTGGTGAGTTTCACACACATGGGATATATATATATATATATATATCACCAAAAACAAATATATAAAATTGGGAGAGTTTTTCTATTCTAGCGAATTAGATTTTTAATTATCTGAGTTATCAAAATGAGATTTAGTATTTGTGTTTGGGAGTTTTAGTTTCATTCATAATAATATCATAAAAAACATGCACAACTTTTAAATCTTGAACAAATCCATTTGCTCTTCCAATAAACAATTCACAAACTAGAATTTTTGCATGAATTGCACAATTCTTTCTTGAAATGATTTGTTACTGCATGTATAATGTCAATCTCATTGATGCGCATTAGAAAAATAATTAATTCATTTTTTATCAGGCTCTTTTCTAGCAGGTAATCTGAAATGTGGTTGTGGTAATTGCTATCCAGCATCAAATACTGCTCCATAACTTGATAAAAAATGCAGGTAAAACTTTGAAATTTCGCAGACATGTTTATAAAGTTTCAAGATATCAAATAAACCAATAAAAAATTTCCATAGTTTGATGATTTTTAGGGTACCATATCGCCTTAACCTGTTTGCAGTGTGAGAATGACTTCTCATAATCGTTTAGAGGATTTCTTTAGATGGAGAGCTGTTGGCAGGCTTGAAGCTGGCCAGTCTCAAGCGGAGGAGGCTCATAGGTTACAAGTGGCCCGCAAAAGGTCTCCCGGCTATGGATTCAATTCCAAACATGTGGTACTGTCCCCAGGAAGGTTAGCCAAGGTTGCAACAGAGCATCAACATCTGCACAAAATCGCTACTTGGCATTAAGCGCACGGCGACACAAGCGGACAATGCCTCTTCATCTTGCTTGTGGCTTTCCTGCTGTGTCTGAAAGAAGAATTTCCAGGCAAAGAATCTCCAGATCTCTTTCACTGACTGTCCTTTATACACGGCATCCAGTCTTGTGGGCCCTTTTGGCAGCATCTAACAGGAAAGACCAAATATTGTGAAGCTAAAAACATCTGTCGTGGACACCACCAGAATGTGGGCTTTTCAGTGATGAGTCGAAATCCACCAAAGTTATTCTCGTCGAGTCTTTATCTGGAGAGAAAATGGAACTCGCTTCCATCTTTCCTACGTAACAAAAAACGACCAATTTGGTGGCAAAGAAATTCTTGTGTATTGCGGCATAATGTTGGGCATATGTACACCACTGTACATTTTTCGATGCAGGTACTGTCAACTCACAGCTCTATAGGGATGAGATCCTGGAAGCCTATGTGAGGTTCTTCTGGGTGCCATGGGCCCAGACTACATTTTTACGGACCATAATGCATGGCTACACAGAACTCACATTGTTGATGAATTTCACGAAGAAGTGGATATTCACCTATGGACTGGCCCTCGTGGTCTCTGGATCTCAATCCTATTGAACATATTTGGGATGCTCTAGGACAGGTTATTTCTTAGAATAGTCCCTCACCCAGAAGTTAAAAATTGTACCTTTGGAAAAATAGGCTTTGTTGTCACAAATATTTATTGACCTCATAAAGAGTACAACAGCTCGTTATACAGAAGCACGGTGGTCACGTTTCATATTAAACAGACTTTTCCCGAGTTAAATGCTTTATCTCTGATTCATGATCTCACACTTTTTGATATGTCCTGTATCTTAATTCAAAATAAAATTTTCTGTATGGCTGTGTTTCTATATTCTTTCTCACATTGTAATACGTCTCTGTGCCAAATTTCGTGGCTACACAGTAAACAATTCATCAATTTTCGCAGATTTTATTTTTTTGACCTTAATTTTGGACATTATTATACTATATCAGGCATTTAACAATTTGAAATAAAGACAATAGTAATTATTAGCGTTATCTTTTAAGAAAGAAAGCAAGAAAATGCATACAACTATTGATTATATTTATTTATAATACAGAGACATCTTTTAAGTAATGGAAGATCTGTTTAAATTACCCATCAATATTTACGAGCTGACTGCCACCAAGAAATACTCTGTGTGTTCTTGGCCCTGAATTATTTCCAATTTAAACAAAGTTAAAATTTTCTCTTATTTTGGTTACAACATTTATATTAAAACGAATATTAAGTGTAATTTCCGAGGAGGGGATGAGCTAGCTAAAAACAATTATTTAAACTTAGAAACAAATTATTAGTACTCAAGACAAAAGCACCTCTTCTGAAAGCTAATAAAAATGTAACTCTTTTTTTCATGAAAGAAAACGTATGATATAATTAACTAATAGATTATTATAAAGAGAGTTTTGTAATAATTACCTGAAATGTGTGTGTGTGTCACAATTTTCAATTCATTTTCTGTAATTAAATGTATTATCTTTTTTTGTAATTAAATAAGATCAAGATTTATTCTTTTTATTATGAAAATTTATTTTTTATAAAAATACATACTTCTCTCATTTAAATATAATAAATACCAAAATTTTCCAGATTAAAAATGCAATTTATAGTATTTTGGCACTGTTTCATATGTTTACGTGACTATGTGGTTTGTATGAATCACAAATTCATTTTTTTCGAAGCAAATTCTCTTGAAGAAAAAAATCGAAATTTTCTATTAAATTTCATTGCGTACTTAAAAAAATAATTTTTCAACTTCGATCAAATAAGTCTTAGTGAAAAAAAAAATATAATACATTCAGAATGAAACACTTTTAAGCCTATTTATAAAAGTTACTCATTAGGCAGCCAATGATTGTGTCAGAAATTCTATACTTATTTTTTCTGATATTTTTATTTTATTTTTTTAAGAATATTCCAGGAGATATTAGTAATACTCCTTTATACCATAAATTAAACAATCAGAATTTCACTCAGCAGAAACTGAAATTATTCCAAGAAAACCAAAGATGCATCTTCTAAAAAAATTTTAACGAAAAATATTAAATTTCAACTTCTGATGATTTATTGAAATATGTTTTGAGACTTCATAGATATAAATATTAATAATTTCCTCACAAGGAGAGAAAATAAAATAAAAAATATGCAAAATCATCACATCAAACTTATGTTTATTTTCATTTTACAATGAGTAATTAGAACATAAATGGATTTTCTCTAGATATCATTTCTCTAGAAATTCTATTTCACTCAAACAGAAACTGTTTTGAGTTTGATTTTTTCCGCATTTTTTACTAATTAAAGTATCAAAGACTGTCTGCAGCTCATTGATTATTTTTTTACCTCATTAGTTCAGGTCACGACGCAAGGAATCCATACTGCGAGTCAAAAGTTCAAGTAATTCGATTAGAATAATGTTATTTACTTCGTTTGATCAAAGTTGTATTGTGATTCTGCTTTGTGGATTACTCTGCATAAAAATCTCTTAAAATCCAATATATTTCATATACACTGGAGGGAAAAAAAATCCCAACACCAAGAAAAAATTATTGTAGACTAATGAAACTTTGGCAATACATTTGCCTAGGTAACATTTTGTCGATTAAAATTTCAATTTTTTATTTGACAGGTTAATGTACGCGCCAGAAGAGCCCTTTCAAATGTGAAATGATGGTACATTAATAACCGGTGTAATCGACAGAATTTTGAAAGCAACCATGCAAACGTACATGCAATGTGTCGTACATGTATCGGAGTCAGTTTGTGGGATGAATTCACATGCCTGTTGTACTTGGTTGGTCAAAAGAAGGGGGTTTAATTCTGGTTGTTAATGACGCTCAAGTTGCCATCCAATGATGTCTTATGCGTAATTGATTGGAGGAAGATATGATGATCTAGAAGGCCAAGGCAAGACGTCAGAATACTATAGAGCATCTTGAGTTACATCAGCGGTATGAGAGTGCCTGTTATCCTTTTTGAATCCCTCCCCTTGAATAATGGTTATAAATGGCAGCTAAACAGTTTAAATCCCCAGACTGGCAAACAATTTTGCAGCTAGAGTGAGTGGAATAACTACAAGGGTGCTCCTGTGCTATCATGAAAATTATCCCCCTGACCATAACTCTATGTGCGGGTCCAGTGTGTCTAGGTCGTAGAATGGTTGTCTGCGAGAACTTTGATTTGGCCTTCTTCTAATGTATATACGGAAGCATTTCTCAAACTGTGGAGCGCGACTCCCAAGGGAGGCTTGATAACCAAACGTGGGGGGCGCGAGCTTATCGAAAATAAAAGATTTAAAAAATTACAAATTTACTGAAAGGAAGCTAAGCAACGATACATTCTGACAAAGTAAAAAATAAAATGCACATTTACACCGATATTATTCTTATAAATGTATAAGTACTGTACAATATATTTGAAAATTAATTTATCAATACTAAGTTAAGAACAAGTTTTATAATTACTAGTAACTCCCATGGGCTTGCCATACACAAAATTTAATACTTATTTTGATGATTTGTACGGTTAATAATTAACCACTACCCTGTTTTACCCGAACACTGCTCGGGCACTTGAAATGATGCCTCCTTGTTTTGCCTGAGTGTCACTCGAGCAACACTTTTTTCTACTCTAATCCTCTGATTTGCCCGTATTTTTTGTTCGTTTGGTGTGCAATGTTTCTAGCAGATATCTCTAATAGTCGAGTAAAGTTAGGATTACAAAAAAAAATGTTTAAACCGGTTTCAAGGTTAGATTTTACTACATTCTTTTAGACTAAATAAGGCGGGAATTATCTTTTTACTTGATCGGCAAACTACGAACAATATTTCTTTTCTTTTGGAGCTCAAAATAGAAGAAAAACGAATGATTATGAGAGGCTCATAACAGAAAATAATTCTGATATTAACTCAGGTAGTGAGTCTAAAATTTTTTAACTGAATCTAGAAGAAATGAAAGTTTGTTATCGGACTTCTTTTCTGGTGCATACAGAATATGTGGATCAAAATCTCACAAATTATCCAATAATAAAAAAAGAGGCAAGAAATAATACAAAAGGATAATCTTCCATCTTTTAGATACATCATTGTGGAATGCTTTCGTTTTATATCAGAAACTGGGAGGAAAATTATCTCATTTGAACTTCAGGCTTGATATTATAGATCGCATTATTGAAAGATATGGGACGGTAAATGAGAAAAAAAGGCGACCAGGAATTTTGCCTTTTTACGACTCACAGAAAAAACTTTTTAGAAGTGATTCCTCTTACCGACAAAAAATTGAGACCAATAAAGCAATTTTTGTGTGTTGTTCGAAAAGAAATGATTTTGGGAAACGGGTGAAAAAAGAAACACGATATTTTTGTCCCGATTGCGATATTAAACTATGCTTGTCTTCCTGTTTCAAAATTTACCACACAAAAACAGAATTTTAAGAAAATAATTTACTGTAATTACAATATTATCTTTTTAAATCTAATATACATGTTACCGATATAAATTAATGGACTGTAAATTTAACAACAAAATTTTAATGAGCGAAAACGGATCCCAACCATATGGGATCGCTATACTTTTCGAACTGAATACAAAGCTTACTACAGTTGGCTCGGAGCGAAATCTATACAAGGAATTCTCGCCAACTGGCGCCAACATCCTGCTCCGCCTTGCAATGACGAAGGCATTCAACAAAGTTTACATTATACAATTATTACAATAAAAGTTACAATAATATAGTAAGAATACATGACAATAACAATTACACAATTCAATAAAAAGATACAATAATATTTATAAATACAATTCTGATGACAAAATCAATTGACATATGGTAAATTGGCAATTTTAGTGACTGGTCTTTTATAAACTCCTTGTTTATCCTTTAAAGTCACTACTCTGACTAAATTATCCTTACCAGGGTGCAATTTTAAAATGCGTGTCAAATGCCATTTTAAAGTGTCTGAATTCTCTGAGGGTTTAACTAACACTAAATCCCCTTCTTTGAAACCTGTATTGCCTTTACACCATTTGGGTCTTTGTTGCAGTCTATTTAAATATTCTGAAGACCATTTGAGCCAAAAATGTTGGTTCATCCTTTGTACCAACTGCCATCGGCTTAATCTATTCATGGGGATCTCAGTGTAATCAGGATCAGGTATTGCAACCAATGATGATTCAATCAGAAAATGTGCAGGAGTTAAGGTTTCGGTATCATTCAGATCATTAGACAGAGGACAAATTGGTCGAGAATTAAGAACCGCTTCAATTTGAACTATAAAGGTTAGAAATTCTTCATGACTTAAAATTGAATTGCCAATTACTCTTTTTAAATGGTATTTTAAAGATTTAACCCCCGCCTCCCACAGACCACCAAAATGAGGTGCGGAAAGTGGGTTGAAGTTCCATTTGATTTGTTCTTTAGACAAAAAATCCATTATTTCTTCCATTTTACCCTTAAATAATGCTTTAAGTATTTTTCTTAATTCATTATTTGCACCTACAAAGTTCCAACCATTATCACTATGGATCTCAATGGGTCGCTCTCTTCTGGCCACAAACCGTTTTAAAGCCTTTGTTAAGTCGCAAACTATTTCTAAATGGATAGCCTTAACTGTAAAACAAATAAAAACACAAACATAAAAAGAAAAAGTTTTCAACTGGAAGGATCCACAATAATCTATACCTACCTGACTGAAAACTCTGCAAGCGGTGACTCTCGCAGCTGGCAAATCAGCCATTAATTGCTGCGAACCTTTAGCACTAACCCTTCTACAGGTGATCTAAGAATTTTTCTAACTACATTCCTTGCGGATGGTATCCAAAAACTATTTCTAATATTTTCTAAGGTAGCTTCAGCACCTGTATGAAAATAGAGAATATGAAAATGATTAATAACAATATAAGTAAAATTATGGTTGGAGGGAATTATCATGGGATGTTTCTGATTCCTTGGGATGGGGGAGTTTCTTAACCGTCCTCCAACTCGAAGTAATCCACTATCATCTAAAAAAGGATGCAAGTTTAACAATTTACATGAGTTTGGAAGAGGAATTCCCTTTTCTAAATATTGAATTTCATTAGAAAATGAAGTTCTTTGAATATTTTTTATGATACACTTCAAGGATTCTGATAGTTCTTTGCTCTTTTAAAGGTACCATAGTTTGGCTCCTTGGATGCCTTGCATTTTCACTAAATCGTTTACACCAGGCAATTACTCTCTGCAACTTAGTAAATGATGAGCAATTACTAATTATATCCAGCGGTTCAAAGGTCTTTAATAAGGCACATAAAGGAATGTCCGAAGTTTCCTTTAATTCTTGTAGGAAAAGATCATCTCCTTCGACGGTAGAAGTGTCGTAAGGTTCCAGTTCTTTATACTGATGCAAGAAAGGTGGACCAAACCACCAAAGTCCACAATGTTGAATTTTATCTGGACTAATACCTCTTGAAAGGATGTCAGCAGGGTTATTTTCGGAATTCACATGTCTCCAAAAATCATTTTCTGTGAGCTCTTGAATTATGTTGACCCGGTTTCTTACGAAGGTTTTTAGTTAAGTGGCTTTTTGATCCAATCCAGTACAATGCTGGAATCAGTCTAAAGATAAATTTGACTGATATTGATTTTAAAGGCATGAAGGGTTCTTTTAAGAAGCTTTGATAAAAGTACTGCACCACAAAGTTTCAATCGTGGTATAGTAATACTTTTCAGTGGGGCTACCTTTGATTTGGAGCAAAGGAGCCTAACAGATGTTTGTCCACTTGAATTAATGCATCGTAGGTAAAGTGCAGCACCGTAAGCCCTTTCAGACGAGTCAGAGAAGCCATGTAACTCAGTTCTGATTGACTTATCTTGTAGACAAGAACGTGGAATGTTGAGGCAGTTTATAGACTCCAAAGCATCTATGAAGGATTTCCAATAGGAAACTAAGTTTGAAGGCAACGGATCATTCCAATCAAGTTTCAACTGCCACAAAGATTGGAGGAAGATTTTGGCCCTTGTTATTACAGGTCCAATCAGTCCAAGAGGATCGAATATCCTTGCGATTGTAGAAATTACTGATTTCTTTGTGACTATGAGACCGTCACAGTTTGAAGTTATGGGAGAAATCTTGAAAGCAAATGAGTCTGGATGTGGCTTCCACAAGAGTCCTAGGGTCCTGGTCTCGGTTGAAGAAGAATAAGAAAGGTCTTTATCTTGACACATTGAGTCTGGTAATAGCAATGGATTACTAGCTGACCACTTGTGAAGTTCCATTCCAGCACCCCTTAGTAATGACACTAGTTGTTCTTGGAGTTTTCTTCCCGATTATAAATCATCTGCTCCAGTAAGAAGATCATCCATATAGACATCAGACATTATAACATCGGCAGCTAATGGATATTTGTCACAGTCATCTACGGCAAGCTGTTTCAAAGATCTTGTCGCAAGGTATGGTGCACTCTTGGTGCCGTAAGTAACCGTAGTTAATCTGAAAATCTTCACAGGACTGTCAATTTTATCTTTCCAAAGAATGCGTAATAAATCACGCTGGGATTCGTCAATCAAAATCATTCTACACATTTTTTTAATATCTGCTGTTACCGCAAATTTGTGAGCTCTAAAGTTTAATAAAATTGAAAAGAGGTCCCTTTGTATTACACCACCATTCAATTGTAAAGAATTTAGCGATTCCCCTGAAGTAGTAGCGAAGGATGCATTAAAAACTACACGTAAGGGAGTTGTTTTGCTTTCGTGGCGGTACACACCATGGTGAGGGAGATAATACACAACATCAGGATCATTATCTTCTACTACCTCTTCCATGTGTCCCATTTCTAAATATTCATGTATAAAATTTCTATATAATTCCAATATTTTTGGATCTTGAACTAATCTTCTCCCCAAGGAGTTAAGTCTACGTAATGCCGTTAATTTCGAATCTCCCAAGCAACTCGGATCCTTTGACAAAGGCATTTTCACAATAAAACGACCAGTTTCATCTCTATTATAAGCACTCGTAAAGTATTCTTCACATATTTTTTCTTCTCTACTCATTGTAGGAATTTCGAAATCAGGACAATTTTCAATTTCCCAAAAGCGTTTGATACTATTATTGAGCTCATTTACATCAGTAACTAGTCCACAATAGCTCTTATTTGTGTAATTATGTGACATGACGCCACTAGCTACGTAACCGAATACTGTATCTTGTAATATCAACTTCCCTTCTGCTAGTTTTATTTTCCCATGATTTAGAATTTCAAAGAAAATCTGATTTGATAAAAGCAAATCGATTCGTCCAGGTGAATAGAAATTCTCATCCGATAACTTTATATACTCAGGAATTTTTATTCCACTAATATCTAATTTATTTGTTGGAGTCAAACCCGTAATTTTCGGAAAAAGAAATTCCCTTAATTTCTGAAACTGTCTATTTTTATTCGAAACCACGGCAGACACTTTCTTTTTTATCATTTGCGAAGTCCCGTTAATACTGCAAATAGAGGTATTTACTCGTTCACGTTTCAATCCCAAAGCTAAGACGGCATCCTGTGATATCAAGTTACACTGACTCCCACAATCAAGAAGCGTCCGGAGGGGAAAGCGTTCCCCGCGGTTGTTTTGACAATAAACTATTGCGGTGGACAGCATGACCTACTTAGCATGTCCTACGAATTCCTCCCCTTCGGTGTCAAATGAAGGGATAGTTTGTTTCGGCTTGAAACACATTCACTGTTTACATTTAGTTTTGGTTCCAGAGTTGGCAAAGTTTCGCTAATTTGACTCCTTTGGCTATCGAACTTTCTCTCAAAATTTCTACACAAAAGTGAATTGTGCCGCTTAGAGCAATTGTGACAATTCCGTGAACTTTTGCATAGAGCTACTCTATGAGAAGAACTAAAACAATTTATGCAAAGATTGTTCCTTTTCACTGAATTAAACCTTTCAAAAACACTTAAATCATTAAATTTTTTACATCTAAATACTGGGTGAGGCTGTTGTTTACAAATTACACAGTTTACTGGATCCAATTTAGCTAGAAAAGATTTCGTTTTATAACTTCGTTCCAATGGAACAGCTATTGCATTATTTGTTTGGAAGTTTTCTAGTATTAAACAGCGTTTTAACAAAAAATCCATAAAATCGTCCCATTTAGGCAGTTCGGTGGAGGCTAAATTGAGCTCATAATTTTTCCTTGTTTCCTTACCTAATTTTCTTAAAATTAAATTTATCAATAGTACTTCGGAGAATTCGTTTAGTTCTAATCCTACTATTTTTAAACCTCTTAAATGTTTTTGACAACAATCTATAAAGTTCTTAAATTTTTAGCTGATTCGTGAGTAAATTTTTCTAATGATAATATTTCACTGAAATGACTATTTATGATCAATTTTTTATTCTCAAACCTTTTTTTCAAACATTCAAATAATGAAGTATATGAATCATCAATTGTAATAACATCCTTAGCTATTCCAGTTAGTGTAGATTTTAAATAATATAATTTTTGAGAATCTGTTAAACTATAGTTCGAATCAATTAAAGAAATAAATTGTTCTTTAAAATTAAACCAATCATGGTAAGAACCATTAAATCTTGGCAATTGAATATCTGGCAATTTAATATTATTAAAATTATTTCCACAAGATGTAACATCATTATTCTTCAAATCAATTTTTGAAATAATATTTTTAATCCTTACCTGGATATCTTCGCAATCATCTTCTAAATCCAGGATTTCTAATTCAAGTGGTTCCAAGTCACTGTCCTTTATAACACTACTTCGTAATATTCATTCCGAATATCACTCAATTTGATTCTTAGGCTTTTCAAGGTATCCATTTTCGATTCCAACTTTATTTTATCCTTTTCGTCCGGATTGTTAATGAAGTCTTTTATACGTGTCAGTTGGGCTTTTACTGATCCACGTTTGCGGTTCAACGTAACTAATATTTCTTTCGACATACTGCTCTACAACTATTCTAAAGATTTTACAAGTACTAATTTTTCTAAGGTTCGACAATTCCGTGAGCGGACCAGTGTTGCCGATATAAATTAATGGACTGTAAATTTAAGAACAAAATTTTAATGAGCGAAAATGGATCCCAACCATATGGGATCGCTATACTTTTCGAACTGAATACAAAGTTTACTACATTTGGCTCGGAGCGAAATCTATACAAGGAATTCTCGCCAACAATACATTTTTGTTCTTTTTGAGTTCGCTTATTTCTTCGGAAAAAAGACACCTTTTTAAGAGAGAATGTTTTTTCAATGAAAATAAAAATTAGGATAATTCTTTAAATTCAATATTTATAATATTTCTGACTGCTGATTTGAGTTTATGTAATAGATTTCATCTTAAAAATGTTTTAAAAAAATATGCTTATTTTTTGACATATGACAGGAAAGAAGGAAACAGTTAAATGGTTAAAATTGTATTGTAGCCTTAGCGTCAAAGTACTTTATTATTGCATTCAATACATTGTTATTGAATGAAGGGTTGGGGGTGAAAATTATGATTGAAAACTGGGTAGAAAATATTGAAAGTTTGAGAAGCACTGATATACGGTCATCACTGGCACTAAGACATAAACAGGCCTCACTGGAGAACACAACACATCACCATTCCGTCCTCCAATGAAAACTCTACCGTGATATCACTGAAGTCGCAGATGTCAGTGATTTGGAGCTAATGGTAGGAACGCTACAGGGTGTCTTGCTTGGGGCTATTTCTCAAACAATTGGTTCGAAACAGTTCACTGTGCCACTCTGGCGCTAACAAAGGCTATAATTTTTGCAGTAGATGCAGTACGATGTTCCACAGCCATACGGCGGTATTCTGTCAGTGGTGGACCGTGTTTAAAAAAAAAAATGTAAGCTTTGCTTACCTTGCTAGAAGTCAGTCACGTTGGGAATTTCTAATTCACACAAATAATTCGTTGTAACTAAAGTGCAATAACAAGTTTCAATCTAAAGATTCATAGTCCCGAGTTTCGGCATCAAATGATATTATGTATAATTACTCAGACATTAAAGTTCAATCATCAATAAGGGAGAGCCGTTCTCAATAATAAAATTTAACAATTTATTTATCCAGTGTTATTATGGCTGGCACCTTCAAGCTGGGAGAGCTACATTCGAAGCCCAGACTGTTTGTAAACAAAAACAAAAGTATATACAAACATGAGTATTCAGACGCCCTCTGGCAGCTACAAAAATTCGTTAGTGAATTCTTAACACCGTGCGTGGTTGAGGTAGTGTCTTCCAGGATCACTGCTGTCAAACATCCTGCATGCACAGAGGATACATTCTTAACGATTCTTTCTGCAATATCGTGAAAATAAAATCCACTTTTCTTAGCCCTATTGTACGACCTCGTTTAAACTCAATGAGCTGTTTATAATGGTTGCTTGATTAAATCAGCTCTCTCTACATCAAATCTCAACGATAAATAACGCCCATAAACTTTACTGTACAGCGCGTATTTGAATCTCTTTTGTTCAAAGGGGCGCTACTAGCTCCACACTTACGCAAGTTTTTAATCAGTCATCTTTCAGATGTATAAACACACCTGCCAAATTTGGTTTGTCTACCAAAATATCTTCCTAGAAAGAGTTTTTTTTTTATTTCCATCGGCGTGCATGAAAAGGAATTTCTCTATGTAACAACATAGTAAAACTGCAAACAGAAAGTTACAGGTTCTGAAATTTTTTTGCAAAAGTTCATATATAATTTTCATTAGTTATTTACATATTATAATTATATATATTTTTTATTGACACTGAATGAGAGTTGTTAAATTAATATGGTGTAGAGTTTTGCTACGAAGAACTAAAAGCCTCGATGAATAAGGGAGACCTATAAATATAGTCATTATTTCCAGAAACATCAATGTCTGTAGCATGAAAAGTTGATATTAATAGCTGAAATGTCTTACAACAGAAGTGTCAAACTCGCGGCTCACAGCGAACATTTTTGAGGCTCGTCCAGTATATCGGCACAAACTAAAATATCAAAATTTCTCCCGAAATAGGAAAGATAGTTGAAGAGAAGAAATGTCAAGTGTCAGGACGAAAACTTAAAAACTTTTTCGTTCTTTTATTTATGTTTATTACAATATATTATTCAAAATAAAATTACTTTTCTATGAAAATAGATTTTTTTTTACAGCCCACTTAAAGTTAAACCTTGTTTGTTTGCCTTTGACACCCTTGTCTTACAAAATAGAAGTGAAGTGTTTAATATGTTGGATGTTATATGTGTGTAAGGTGTTCAAGAATGATTAAGCTTGTCATTTTCATACAAATTTGAAGTAAATGACAAACTCAATCATTATTTGTTGTGTTCCTTAGCGAAATGGATAGTGCGTTGGACTTCTAATCCAAAGGTCATGGGTCCAAATCCCATCTGGGATAGTCTAATTCCTGAGAGTGTGATTTCTTTTTTACTATTCTATTTTATTAGAATAATTAAATTTAATTAATGAATAAACAATTAAAAAAAAGATAGCCCAACACCATATGTAGAAAGGAAAATTGCCTTTTATTTTGTTACTTAATATTGTGATTCTGTCATATGTATATACTTATATTAATTATAACTATTTAATAAAAACTAAAATAAAATTTTTCTTTGTTGACCTAAGTAGGAATTGACTTAATTTTTTTTACATTACTTGTTTCTTCTTAAGACAGATTGGTAGATATATATAACTTTTGTTTCTAATGCTATAACACATTGTTTTCAGAAAACTTCACTAAGTTTTTAAGGAATTCTGGAAGCATGAAATATATATTGTATATTAACTTTTGGGAGGCCTATGTATTTCATTAAAGTTCCACCAATTATGTTTTAATGAAAACTTGTATGCAACATTATTCTCCTTGTATTCTATTGGAATAAGAAATACTAAGAATCTACCCTTTAAAGTATTTTTCTAACATTTAGCTTGAAACCTTGTTTTTAAATTTAAAAATAACTAAATTTTGCACAATTGATGGAATATCATTACAGAAGAAATTGGACCATTTTGAAAGTTAATTGTTTCATAATAATCTTGATTTCTTCAGAAAGTCCAACACTTACCAATTAAATTTAGCAACTATATAAACTAATTTCACTCCCCATAGTGACAAAAGAAGACTCTTGACGAGTCTACTGCATATAAAAAGGGAACAGAAAAACTTAGAGGCAATTTAAGATAACTTTCTCTTTTGCTTTAAAAGACAGCAGGAAGAAGTGAACACATTTAAAACAAGGAACTCAACACCAGATGAACAAAATGCTGTTGAGAAATGGTTTCAATTTATACATTTGATTAATGGTACATTCTTTTTTAAAATCTTAACCCACCAACTAATATTTTGCAGGAATTTTAAACAATGTTAATTTTGCAACATGACTTATTGTTTACCTCCCTTACTATTTGAATGGGTTAAAAATATTGTAAAATATCCTAAATTTTTTCATTAATAAATTTTTTTCGGTATATTTGAATTCCTATACATTTACATAATTATTTTTGCAATTCCAATTTACTATTTTCTAAAATACTTTTAAATCCACAATTTTTATCAATATTTTTCATTACTGCCTATTTCCAGGTTAATAAGATTTTGATCAACTGATATGTTTATTTTTTTCTAATTTCTTTGCACAAATAAAACCTTTACAAAAATGTATTTTAAAATATTTATATAGATAATATAATGAGTTAGACAGGAAACTTTTTTAAAGCAATAACAGAAGTAAAAAGTGTGTTGATGAGAGATAAAATAAAATATACATAAATATCAATTATAATATTTAAAAATGCTTTACATGATTACAAGCAAACATAGCCTTTAATATTAGAGGAAGGATAGTTAAAATTCTGTTTCTAACTGATTGTTACTAATATTTGATTATCTTAAGGATGATCATTTTAAATTTGTTTTTTGTACAATAAAGATAGATAAAATAGCTTTTGCAATTATTAAGTTAAGCATTTGAAGCAATGTGATGCATTGTTTATCTAAGTAAATTATAAATACATATAGCTGAGATAATTCTGTGAATAACATCTTAGGTTCTTTTAAAACAACCCTATTTCAAAAATAATTTTTATAGATTTGAGATAGCCTTTCTCCCAAATAAACAAATACAGATATATTGAAATTAGAATAACTATATAACACATATTTTAATCTCTGCCTAGTTTACAGCAAAAAATTAATCCTGAAGAATTAAAAAAAAAAAAAAATACACAACACTAGAACTTAATTTTAAAAATTTTTTCAGCACTTTTTTTAAAAATGTAAAAAATTCTTCAGCAACCTTGCCTTTGAAATTTAGTTGCACAGGAATCAAATGTTTATCTATACTTCTTTTATGCTTCATTTTCATATAATCTGTATTCAAGCACAAACAAATTTTATTTAGAATTTATAAATATTATTAAGACCTAAAAACTCTATTATAAATTATCATACATAGAATGATTACAGCAAACAAATCCATGCAATAATCATAGCTAAATAACTATGGTGGACTGTGGCAAATTTATGTATTAGTAAAAAATAACTGAAATCAACATTTTAATTTTATGAAAAGTTTGAATTGTGACACCCCCCCCCCCTCAGTTTTTTTTAAATATTTATCTAGGCATATAAAGACTGTGTAGTTATTTTCATCAAAACTAAAATATATACAAAAACTGAAATCTTTCAGAATTTATATAGATTAATAAGAAAATATATAATATATTTTTGCAAAGACATGTATTTGGAATTTTTCTTGTGATTATAATAATATTCATTTTAAACACAGCATAAATAATCCATGCAAACAGGCAACAAAAAGTTTTAAAAAATGATATAAAATTTTATTGTCTAAAAGAAAGGCTTAAACATTCTATACACAATGTGAATCGTAAAATTTTGGCAAAATGCATATACAAGACATGATTTTTAAAAACTTTACTTCATTAAAAATGGAAATAAAAGATTTCAAATTTAAAAATTATTTTTTTTTCCTTTTTAAGTAAATGAATGAAAATGAGAAAGGGAAACATATTCCAAAACATATACATCAAACAAGATATGGACAATATGAGTTTAAGAAACAGAAAACAAAATATTATATAAATTTTCTTTACCAATCAACATATTTTTAAAATGTCTCATTTGAACCTTCACACAAAATAAGTTTGAATAATTGAATAAAAAAATTACTTTATATTATTTCTTAATAAAAAGAAATGTGATTATAGTTAAATTCTCTAAAATTAAGATTAGAATATTTATTTATAATTCTGCTTGCCAGTAAGAAAATTCAATTTACAATTTAATTTACTAAATATTCTCTCATTATATCTACCATAAAATATAACCTGATTTCTCATTATAAATTTATAACAAAGTTCAAGTTTATATACAGATCACATTATTTTTGTAACTAAATACACAAAGCAAATAATACCATATTCCAAATTATTTGAATTATTAAAACATGAAACAATTGGATTTTTATATTAGCTTATAAAATACATCCTGATGTCCCATTTCTATATGCTACCATTACGATGATTCGTGTATTAATGATATGAAATAAATAAGTATTCTGTGAAATTTTAAAAAAAATCACTCTTCAACTGGTTCCATTTCTTTATCTTGATCCTTTTCATCATCATAAAATTCATTTGCTGGTTCAACACTGCAGAAAAATAAAAGAATAAAATGTGTTTATGAGCTATTATTTCTTTCAAAACAAAATGTGATTTGCTTTATTTATATGAAATAACTTAGTGTTTTTAAAGAAAAAAAAATTTTTTTTTTCATACTGCACTGAATAAATTTTACTCAAACAAAATATAGTCAAAAAATTCTTGTCAAGAGAAATAATTAATATCTAACCCATAATCCAATTTAAAAGAAAGATATACCCCAGCAAATATGGAACATTTAGAGCCCAATTTTAAGATATACCAACTATTTATAAACATTTATAAAAAACTACAAAATTTGACATCTGGGTTGAATCAGATATAATTATGCAATAAAATAATTTAAACAATTGATAGATATTTATCTAATAAGTACTTTTGACATAGTCTAACCTTTTGTTACATTATACACATATTAGATTCATCTTATATGAAACTGGAATGAAAAATCAAAACCATATAAAATTTAAACATCAAACACATTTTAATACATTATTTTAACCCTTTACCTGCCAAAGAAAAGTTATGCAATTCACTCCCCAGAACATTCATTTTTCACACAGAGGTGTATAGTTATTCAATTTACTGGGGAAAAGAAAAGGCATAAATAGGTAAACCTTCCCCTAAAATACACTGTCAAACTCACAAACACTGTCGGATTAATTTTATTGCATTTCAAAGCCATCAAAATAGTTTTACTGGTAGGAGTACAATGCTATGGATTGTACTGATGTAAAGGGCCGTTAACGCACAATCTGAGCGAGGCTTATATGCCCATGGCAAATAAGGAATTAATGGTAAATAATTAATCCAAATGTAGAATTTTTCACAAAATATTTACATAGAAGAGTATCATGTATTAATAAACAATAATTAATTGACGTGATAGGCAGCTGAGCTGGGACCCTACTTTTTGACTTTGAACCACAAGATATTTTAAAGTTATATGCAAATAATAATTTTAGCCATCAAAAGGCTGTTTTATTAATTAAAGAAAACACTTTCAAATAAATGAAACATTTTTTTTGTATTGGTATGATATACATTTAAAACTAGGTTCATTATTGGTTGAAGCATGCTTTTACCAATAACGACTTGTAATAAATTTAACTGAATACTGATTAGTAAACCAATTTATTGATAGCTAAAGCAAACTCTTTTCATCCGCAAAGCTTATCCTACTTTTAAAAGGTAAGTTTATAAGACATATGTTTGGTTGAAATATTATAGTATTAATATAGTGCACATTTATTTGTATTATTGCTCCATTGTTTTTTTTTTTCTGTCTTAGCAATCTAATATTCCACAGTTTTTGCATTTTTTTGCAGCAATTATTCTTTCTTATATATGACAAGAAAAATTACATGGTTATATATGTGTAACCATAACTAAACAAAATCGCTCTGCTACTTTTTACAGCAAATTTATTTTAAAAGCTTTATATGTCAGTTAAATTTCTCTTTAATTACAAATTACCTTGCATCAGCTTCTTGAACAGAAACTCTGACTTCTGGATCTGGTTCTTTTTCCTCCTCTAAATGAGCACGAAGAAAATCTTCTGGAACATCTTGCATTTGTACACTTGGAGCATGAATGAGACACTTTAGATTCTCAGTCACAGCTTTTACAATGGTCTCCAAATACTATTTAGGATTAAAAGGAGAAAAATGCATTAGCTCTTCAAACATTAGATGTAAGAGTTTGAGTATAATGAAGGTAATTTTTTATATCAATAACATCATTACACAAAAATTGCTGAGATTAAAGTCTAAAATACGTTTATATATAAAAGAGTAATCTATATATATAAAGGAGAAAAGCGACTCACTCACTGACTGACTGACTGATTGACTAATCACGATATCTCTGGAACTATTCAACCTACAGACTTGAAATTTGGTAGACATGTTCCTTTCATAGAGTAGACATCAGCTAAGAACGGATTTTCCGAAATACGAAACGCAAGGGGCGTTACAGGGGTTAAGGGGCGTTATAAATGTTTCCATGTTTAAACTACTCAATGTACAGTTTTGAAATTGGGTTAGCAGATTCCTTTCATACAGTAGAGATCCGCTACAAAATGAGTTTGGTGAAAATCGTCCCCCAAGTGGCGTTGCAGGGGCGTTATAGATAATTATTTTCATTTTAAAACTATTTGACGCACTGTCTTTAAATTTGATAAATAGATTCCTTTCGTAGAATAATGATCAGTTACAAAACGGGTTTTGTGAAAACAGACTTCTAAGTGGCGTTGCGGGGGATTAAGAGGCGTAATAGATAAATATATCCGTTTTTAAACTACTTCACCTACCTGCTTGAAAACTGGTAGGTAAGTTTCTTTCATGGAGTAAATATCCGCTACAAAATGGGTTTTTAAAAAATTGACACCAAGGGGTGTTGCGGGGGTGGGGGGTTTAAGGGGCGTTATAAATTCCGATTTTTTAACTATTAGACGTGCAGTCTTGAAACTTAGTAAGCAGATTCCTCTCATAGGGTAGAGATACGCTACAAGATGGGTTTCGTGAAAATTGCCCCAAGTGGCGTTCCGGGACTTAAGGGGCGTTATAGATAATTATTTCCATTTTTAAACTATTAGACGCACAGTCTTTATATTTGAAAAAAAGATTTCTTTCATAGAGTAGAGATCAGCTATAAGAAGGTTTTGGGAAAACAGACCTCTAAGTGGCGTTGCGGGGGATTAAGTGGCGTAATAGATAAATATTTTCGTTTTTAAACTAATTGACCTACCTGTTTGAAAATTGGTACGAATGTTTCTTTCATGGAGTACATATCCGTTACAAAACGGGTTTGGGGAAAATTGACCCCAAGGGGTGTTGCGGAGGGTTAAGGGCAGATATAAGTAATTATTTCTATTTTTAAACTATTAGACGCAGTCTTGAAATTTGGTGAGCAGATTCCTCTCATAGGATAGAGATACACTAGAAAATGTGTTTTGTGAAAATAGACCCCTAGGTGGCGTTGCGGGGGTTCAAGGGGCGTTATTGATAATTTTTTTTGCATTTTTAATTTATTGGACGCACAAATTTTGCTAAGCAGATTCCTTTCATAGAGTGCAATTCCCCTACAAAATGGGTTTTGTGAAAACAGACACCGAAGTGGCGTTGCGGGGGCTCAAGTGGCGTTATAGATAATTATCCCCATTTTTAAACTATTAGATGTACAGTCTTGAAATTTGATAAGCAGATTCCTTTCGTAGAGAACTGCTACAAAATGGGTTTTGCGAATATCAACTACCAAGTTTAATTTTGGGAGATTAAGAAGCGTAATCGATAAATATTTCCATTTTTAAACTATTTGATCATCCTGCTTGAAAATTGGTAAGCATGTTCCTTTCATGGAATATAATTGCTCTAACAAAGAGTAAAACGAAAATTGACCCCTAAGGATGTTTGCGAGGGGTCAAGAGGAGTTACAGAAAAATATTCCTGTTTTTAATTGTTAGACCCATATACTTGAAATTTTTTAAGCATGTTTCTTTAGTTGAATAGGGATGCACTAAGAATGTATTTTAAGTAAATAAAGTTCTGCGGAGGGGTGCAGGGGTTACTGGGACGTATTGACACAAAAAAAAATCCTTTTTTCGAGCTACAAGGACTATAATAATGAAATTTGGTTTGCATTTTTCTTTTGTTGAATTGAAATCCGCTAAGAGAGGTTATTTTGTAAAACGGCTCTAAACACACACGGGATTACGGGGATATTGATAGTAAAACTTTTGTTTTTTTCTGTTTGATTTAGACTTGAAATTTGGCTTGCATGTTCAATTTACGGAGTAGAGATCCACCGCGAAAATTGGTTTTGCGGAAATCCACTTGGTTTTTGGGTTACGAAAGAGCAAACATCATTCTATACTTCAATTTTAGAGATTTTTAGAAAATACAAATTAGATGAGTTCTGCCCTTTTTATTTATCAAGAGGTGACAGTTACAGGTCTAAATATATTTTTCAATACAATCGAATTCTTAATGTAGACTACTTAGATGGACACTACTTAGATATCAATAATTTATACATAAGCAGTAAAAATTTATAAAACATCATGAAATACCCAGCGAAGCGGGCGGGTAACAGCTAGTTAATATATATAGCCCAAAAACATTACAATTAAACATAAAGGCAACTTTTTTTATTTTGTAAGATATTCAATCAAAGGTAAGGGAAAAAAATAATAGTAAATTTTTTTTAAAAAAAGATTTTGGTACTACTGGGTTATAGGTACCAAAGGCTGGTAATGGCTTTTTTGAGATATCACTATTTGTGATATTACCAATCTAAAAGGTTAATATTCTCTTGACTGGGCTAAAATCCATCTGATATTTATTGACATCACAAAAATAAGTTTGTTGGCTCAACATAAAAAAAAACAACATAAGACAATTGTAAATTGAATCCTAGGACTTGAGAATCAATTCCTCACCATGAAGACCAATAATATGCAGACAACCAAAGATATTACACATTTAATAGCAATTTTCACCTACTTTCATCAGCACAATGTGATTAATTAATCAAAAACTGCAGCCATAAAATTTCTTTCTGTTGAAAAAAGCATACTGTGTCTTCTTGATTCATCAGTAAATTCTATATATTCTTTATTGTAGCAAACCAGTAGAAAAAAAATTACATTATAAAAAAAGAAAATGGCACTAAATTCAAACTTATTGCTATTAACACATTTATAAACTTATATTTATGCCAACACATTTTTTAAATATTTATTGATAATGTGACTCAATACTTATTATTTTTTAAGAATAAAATTTTTTTCTTGATTGAAAATAATTTATGAAAAAAAAAAGGAGATAAATATATTTTCCAATATAACAGGAATATCTTAAATTTTCATGTGTAGACTACCACATTCCTATAATATTTTAATATAGTTAAAAAAAAAATTCAAATCGCTTTGTATGTAATGTTTTATTTCTCTTCTTGATATTGGCACTGATTCATTTGTATGAATTACATTAAAATATGTACAAATTAGTTTTGCAAAGTAATCAATATCCATAATCAGCAAATTTTTCCTTTAGAATGTTAATTAGTTCATTGACATTGTAATTTAAGTTGCTTTACACTATTAACAGTGATAATTTTGTTCAGATAAGGTGAGATTTGTAAAATTTATTATGGTTGTTCTTTTTAAAATAACACACAGACTTAAAGAGAAAACTTGTTTTGATAGAGTGATTGGATTACAGTGATAATTAAAGATCAAAACAAATAAAGCTTTAATCATATCTAATCAAGAACCCTTTCTCAATTTTGCATCTAAATTAAGAGAATCGGTACCCCATTATTCAGACATGAAAAATACTTCAATTAAATTAAAGCACAGCTTCTCTTAAATTTCTGTTAAGAAATTCTAATATAAGGTCGTTAATAGAGTATTGTTAACGGTATCAACTTTCCGGACACTACTTGATAAAAAAAACTTGCATTTATGCTCTTTTTAAAGAAGAAAGTTGGTCAATTAAAATTTATTGCCAGCTAAAGTGTTTGTAATGAAAATCATAGTTTTGGAATCCCTATGCTAAAAGTTACAATGTTAAAATTCATTTAAAAAAAACTTACAACAAATTAATTAAACTACACTAGGAATTATATTTTGGTAAGATATCTTTCAATCCAATTTATGATAAACAAATATAATGAACTTGAATAAGATTGTGGGAAATATTTTAGTAAGTGCAGAATCAGTTAATAGAAAAATTAGGAAAGAAAACCTGAATATCCTTCAAACGTTTGATGGTGGTAACTGTAAACAAACTTTTTAGAAAAAGCACTTTCATTTTTCTGATAAAAAATAATTTACTTTACTTAATTTACTTTATTTAAGAATATTAGTTTTCCTAAAAAAAAAATCTTTTAATTTTTATTTCCCATGCCATTACCGCTTCTACATTTCTTTTTATAAAAGTGAAATATCTAGAAATGATTTAGATTGATAAAATAAAAATTAACATAAATTTATAACACATTTATCAAAACTCTTAGCTTTCAGACCACCAACCAAGAATAATCAAAAACATAGATAAAAAAAATCTAAATGTGAATGAGGAATAAATTTTTATAATTTCATTCGAACCTTAAATATATAAAGTAGTTTGTCCACACAATATCTTTATTTAATTTTTGCCCTTAAGATACAGTGAAATATGTTTGATGCAAAAACGCTTAAGACGAAATATCAGTTAACACGAACTAATAGAATGGTCCCAACAAACTGCTATGTATTTTCTTGCATTTTTTTCTCTTAACACAAAACGAAAATTGCTGAACACAAAAAGATTTCCCTTTTGGGAATGAACAAAATACGGAAAACAACAGCCACATAGGCTAGGTTTTTGAGGGGTGTGAAATGAAAGAGAAAAGGTTTCACATGTTTCGTAGAAAAGAAGCTAACTTGGCTTTGAATAAAACTTGGAATAGCCTGTGACACAAATCAATTTTGTTTATTTAAGCTACTTTCACCCTCCATCCCTACAAAAAAAAAATACCAGACAAAAACATCTAATCTCTCCTCAGTTGGTTTTGAAATTTAGTGACTACATTGCAATGTGAGAAAAAAATCAATGAGTTTGATTAACATTTTTTTCTATAATATTTTAGAAGAATTTTTTTGCAAGCCCAATGGCAAAGAGCACTCCGGGGGAAAGCAAACTGATATTTTGTTTAATATGAAGATGGAGCTTCTCAAGGCTGTTGATCAAAAACAGAAGACAAAAACAGATATCCATAAAGATTTTGGTATTGCTAACTCTAGTTTATCAATAACAATTTTTTTTAAAAAAAGAGAGCAAATTATGTAAATGTTTGAACAGTGTTTACTAAATATATGTATATACACATATCTATGTAAATCAAATGTACTCTATTGAAAATTTGTTGAATATATATATATATATTCAATTTCCTTTCAGTCCTCGTCCCCCCCCCTTTTTGTGTGTTTAATGATTTTTGCTGTAGTTAGCTTCTAATATTATGGTAAGTGAAATTTAATTTTGTTCAATAACATTTTTGGATTTCTTCAAACTTTTTCTTAAGGATTACAATTTTTTAAAATAAAAGCTACACAATGATTATTACTTATATTGAAATAAAAGGCATTCAATTTCATTAATTGGTAGCATTATTTCTATAAGAAGCAATAAAGTTAAATGTATTTAAACATAAGTCCTTTTCCTTTTAATCATAAAATTATTAAATACACATATATATGATTTTAAGAAGTAAGCTATATGTGATGTGACTCAAGAAAGCTTCTAGCATAGTTTTAGGGGAAAGTTAAAATTAAATCCTTTAATTTGTTGCGGAACATTTAAAACATTTTTAAAAAGGCTAATGAAATGCTATAAACTACATTTATGCAAATAGAATTAACCTTCAAAATCCATAGAATTTTACAACTGAAATATTATAAAACAAATATTTTTAAAACCCTTTTTTCTATTTATAGGTGACTAATCAAAAAAGTTTTCTTGTCAGAAATATCCAGGAGATAAATAAAGTTTATACATTTCAAGACTATTTTACTGGATGTTTAAATCTTAAGGGATAATATATCTAAATAATTGTTTATTAAAAAACAAGTAGTAGAATGCAGTCTATCTTTACTCTGACCATAGGGGTAAAAAAAATGTTTCACTTTTTTTTTCAGGTACTGCTATCATTTACCTTATACATATTAGACATTTCTATTAAAGTTATTAGAAACACTAATCCCTTTCTGATAGTCCATCTTATCCTGTTTTTCTCACACAATGTGTTACAACACACTGTTAAGGCTGTTTTCGGTCAATGTTAAAGGATAGGGATCAAACGGGAAGCACATTTGCCGGCAGAAAAATGCTCCAATAATAATAAAAATTTCTATGGCTATAAAAAAAATTATTGTTTAGAGGATAGTGTTCTTTGAATTTTGATTTTTAAAAAAAATACGCAGTTTTCAGCATTATTGCAAAATGAAATTTGAGTTTTCTATGTTAAAGTATAGGAAGTGAAAACGCAAAGCACATTTTAATAGAAAAAAATTAGATTTTTTCGAGTAGAATTAAATAGTATATTAGAAAGCATGCTTCCCTCTTTTGACTAGTGTAGCCAGAATTAAGTTTTATGTTTTTATTAATGAATTATTTTAAATTTTAAGTTCATTCTGAATTATTTTTGGCGTAGTTAGGACTATCTCAAAGAGATGGCGCCACCATCGTTTTGTAACACGAATTTTTCTTGGCTACGAATACTTAATTTTGGCGACAGCTTTCTGAAATATTGTCGCCAGCTGAAATGATGGTAACCAGCAAGTTGTGACAAATAGTGTGTACAATAAAGAAGATTTATGATGTACATAGAGATTTAACATCTCAAACCTGATGAACTTTCCCATTTAGGAATGTTTTCAATATTTCCAGCATGTGTGCTTTAAAAATTTTAACCATAAAGATAATTTATAATTATGCTACTTAGATTTTTTTTTTTTGCCTTTTATTAATGAAATGCATATAAAAATATTTAAATTCTGTGAAGCGACTGAATGAAAAATTGAAAGTATACTTATTTTATACTTGACACATACACAGAAAGCTGTGAATTGACTAGAGAACACAAATTACTACTCCTTGAAGCTCACAATTTAAAATTTTAATATAATTATTGTAATGCAATTATAATATTTTTAACAAACAAAATTTTTTTTTCCATCGAATAGCTTTTATATTTAACGTGCAATTTTACCATTAAACCATTGGAACAATCAATAAAAAAATCCTGTTTTTTAATTAAATTACCAGAAATTTATTTTTTTTTAATTATGTTTCTCCAATTCTAAGCCGTACCCCAAATTTTCTCTCAGCCAGTTTTTGTGAAAAAAAACTAAAAATAGTGTTAAATATGTTATCGACATATGATAAATTTACAAAATAAAATATGGCTGCGGTAGCCTAGTGGTCAAGGTAACGGACTCGTGGCTGGCGTTTCATGAGTTCGAGCCTAGTACTGCTCAAGACCTGTCGTGTAGGGAAGCGATGCACGAGTGAGTGAATAATAACGTCGCACTGTTCAGCTACGTGAATGGTTTTTGGCGATGGACCTCGTAATTTTGAGCCATGGTCATTTGAAGAAGACGACACTTGAATTCCCCCTCTCCTAACTAAGAGGGAGGTCCTAATACCGACGGGAGGACGTTTGAGCTCTCGACAGATTTAACGTGCATCGCGCCCCTACACGGTGGGTATTTAGTGATACTGGGCTCGAACTCGTGACATGTCAGCCACGATCCGATACCTAGAGAACTCGGCTACCGTGGCCACAAAGCGATGTACGTTAAATCTGTCGAGAGCTCAAACGTCCCCCGTTGGTGTGGTAGGAGACGGGATGCCATTTCAGGTGTTGTCCTCGTCGTTTGACCATGGTTCAAAATTACGAAGTCCGTCGCCAAAAGCCCCTGAGTAACTAATCAGTGCGACATTAATATTCACTCACTCATTTTACGAAATAAAAATTTGATAAAGGTGAATTAATAATAAATGAAAATAATTAATTTATTTTACCAGTATTATAAAAACTTTTTAAAAATAAACGAGAACCTGTGATTTTTTTCTATCCGATAGTATCTTGTTCAATTTTTAGATCAACCCGATTTTTAGTAGCATAAGTATCGAGGGGAGGAGTGCGGCTTAGATTCGAATAAATATGGCAATATCGTGATTCAAGTTTTTTTTCTATTAAAAATTACTGTCTGGCATTTTCTATCATTGAATATTTTCAACAACCTGATGTTCTTGACAAAATTTTTAATATAATAGTCGCTGAGTGATTTCTTTGCTGAATAATTCAAAATTTGATATGTTTAAAATGTAAAGTTAATTCAAAATATATATCCATTTTAGTTAAATTTTATAAAAAAATTTACTAAAAAATTTTATGATATATTTATTTATGAAAAAAAGAAATATGTGAGGCATTACCATATGAACAGATATTGGCTGCTCATAGGTGTTTTTCTTTTAGGACTATAGTTAAGATATTTATTTTTATTACTAGTTTATTTTTAAATTAGATAACTTGCTGAATAAACTTCTAAGAACACTAATTTATGAAAAAATTAAAACTTAATTTTCTAACTATTTAAAAGATGTTTTCATTTTTTAAACGCAATTATACATAAATTTAAGAAGACTTTTAAAATGAATGATTTATTTTATTAACGAAGGGAAAATATAACTGTAATAATTAATAATTTTTTCTTTTTTTAATCTCGCAATTGCTATTGCTCGATTTTCTATTGTTAAGAAGTTTTACTTTTCTCAACTTTTCCATTAATTATTTGCTCAGAAAAACTCATAACAGCTATTAACACCTTTTTTTGAGGGGGAATGTTGGCGGAATGTTGGGGACAGGCGGAATGTTGAATCTATCCACTAGAAAACTTATGTCAATCTAATTATTACAAAGCTATTTTACTATAAATGATTGTCTTAAAACAATCTGTTACTCAGTTTAATCACTATGTGATAAACTACTTTGTTTTTAATTGCAGTTTTGTTATTTTCAAAACCATTTAGCGTCCTTCCAAAGGCATCTCGTCATGTCATGATGTCAATATTTCATGGGAATTTCACTTCAGATGGGACCAGAAAACACTTGTTGGTCTGAAGTCTTTAGGAAAGAAGAGAACGGTACAAAAAAAAGGGGAGAAATAGGAAACTTTTATTGCTGTGGTACTAAAACAGAAAAGAGGAAAAAGCAGTATTGGGGATGTGTGAGGGGGTGGAGTCCCAAATTTCGGTGATTTTGAGGTCTTCTAATTGGATGGCGTTGAATAATCATTCCGACGGAAGAAAAATACGTTGCTCGTTTCAGTCACTTTTGAAATTTAGAATAGGAACCTTTACTTCTCATAGGACTTATTTCAACTCAGCTTCTTTTTTTTAAATATTTCTAAAAATGCCTTTGAAAAATAAAAGTAATAGAGCTCGTAAACATCCTATGATAGGCAGTATTCAAGTCTTTGAACAATGCAGAAAGGCAATATATGTCTAGTTGAAAAGAGAGGGGTTTGCTGATCAAAGATAGCCTTTGACCCCAAATTGGACATTCCCCCTCAATATGAAGGAAAGGTTATGTGGTCAGAGCCCACAGTGGAAACACTGTCTGCTCTGGGAAGTTGGGTTGGAAGAGTGGATATTCTTGTACCTATTGCGTTGTTTCCCTAATCAGTCACATGTCATTTGTTGTACACAGTTTCGACCCTTCATTATACTGTTATTTAATATAAGTTTTAAATATTTCTCTGAAAGTTCTTATTTTTATTACACTTCGCTATCTTTAAAACGCATTCGCACTATAATATCTTAACAATTTAATATAAATAAAAAATGTATTTATTCTTGTAATTCGATAATCGTGAAAAAACAGAAAACTTCCGTAAAAAAAAAGAAGGAAAAAAAAAACATTAGGACACACGCACACACACACGTGAAAGATATTTACCATTTAAAATACCGTTTTAAATTACATTTGTAATTTTTAAAAGCATTTATTTACTTATTTGTTTGCACCCTTTATCTGTTCTAAGAGGGGGATGTGTCCGATCTCTAGGTGGTGATGGCTCTAGCCACGAAATATTATGTGTCCGCTCTAACCACGTCCTCTTTACCCCACACCACCGAAGAAGGAAATGGTATGAAGAGACAGTAGATGATATTTTTAACAATCATTGAAACAAATTAAGAAAATTTATTATTTAGAAAAGAGAAATCACTCCCCCCCCCACCTCAATACTGAAAAAACAAATCCAAATGGAATCCAGCGTAATCTTATGAATTATAATTGAAATTATAATAATTTAATTACAATTGATAAACTTTCCCTTTAGGATTACTACTTCGTTTTAACACACGAATATTATTGCTTTTTATAAATTATATATAAGTGCATATTATTAGAACATGTAAGAACAAAAATTATTTAACGTAGATAAAATTTTCGATTCTGTATTTGAAACAATAGTCCTTTCACATACTTATTATTTTTTTAGAAAAAGGAGCAGATAAAATGCATATCTAAGAAGTTTACTTTCTACTTTGTAGAATCGGTGAATAAATAAGAATTATTCGACAAGAAATGTTTTGTATATCAGTGAAAAAAGAAACCAACGTTTTTTACTATTTTGATACTTTTTTTGATTGATGATTGTTATGCATCTTCTAAAACTAATAAAATTGGAAATTTTTGAAACATGTTAGGAATATTATTTATTTGTGTGTGTGTGTGAGAGAGAGAGAGAGAGAGAGAGAAGGGGATAAAAGAATAAAAACAAAATTCTCCCCAAAAGACACCATACTCACCAATTACATAGAATTTATTTTTACATGGAATTCATAGCAAATTATGAAAATTTATTTGTAAATTATATGCCAGCTTAATTCTGGAAAATAAACCATATAATTTTCTATGGTACTATATTTATTCGTTAAGAGTAAAATTGCTTCATACTGTTAGTCCTTTTTTTAATACAACAGATTGAAACATAAAACTTAATTTTTCACTAATGTATATCTACCCTTTCTCCTGTTTCGTTCTCCTCAGCATTTATATAGTGCAGTGGCCTTCAAACTGTGTTCCACGGAACCCTGGGGCTCTCAAGGTTACCCGTCACAATAAACAATCGAAAAGGAGATTATAAATGTATATGTAAAATGGATTGAAGTTTGTATAACTACAAGTATCTTTTATAAAAAGCTCATTTCATCATTAAAATTTAAAATTCTATTTGTACTCTGTTTGTTCTATTTGTAAATCTGTCGAGAGCTTAAATGCTCTCCCGTTGGTGTGATGTGGTAGTTAGGAGAGGGGATACTAGCTCAGGTGTCGTCCTCGTCACTTGACCATGGTTCAAAATTACGAAGTCCGTCGTCAAAAGCCCTCAGTGCGACGTTAATGTTCACTCACTCATTTTACGAAACAAAAAAGGTGAATTAATAAGAAATGAACAATTATTTTATTTTTTACCAGTATTAAAAACTTTTAAAAATAAACGAAATCTATATCTTTTCTATTCGATAATATCTTGTTCAATTTTTCTATCCTATGAATTTTTCCGTCTTCGATTCTTTTCCGTCTTGCAACCAATTTTTAGTAGCATTAACATCGGAATAAAAAGGTGCGTCTTAGATTCGAATAAATATTGCAATATCGCGATTTAAAGTCGCTGTATCTTTAAATTTGCTGTTTTTTCTATTCAAAATTACTGTCTGCAGTGCCTGTTTAGGCTCATTTCGATACCTGGGAGCAGAAGATCCACATGTACTCTTGACTCTGGAGAAGTGAAACTTATAATTAGAAAACCTGTTTAAGTCCAGCCTATCCGGGCCCTTCCCGGCCCAGGGCGCCCGCCCCAAGTGCCCAATGGATAAACCGACACTGACTGGTATTTTCTATCATTGAACATTTTCAATTCCCTGGTCAAGTCTGACTAAATTTTTAATATAATAGATGCTGCGGTTTCTTTGCGCATACATTTTACACATATCAAAGTCAGAATTAAAGTTAATTCGGAATATATCCATTTTAGTAAAATATGTAATAAAATTTTTAATTAGTAAAATTTTATAAAATTTTTTAGCACTATAGTTAAAATATTGATTCGGTCTAGTTTATTTTTAAATTAGAAAATAAAGTATTCACAAAATGATAATCCAGTGAATAAACTTTTACAAACACTTATTTTAAAAAAAATAATTTTCTAAGTATGTAAACGGTGTTTTCATTAGTTCAGGACAAACATTGGTGCGAAGTCTCTAGGAAAGAAAAGAAAGGTACAAAAAAAAAGGGGGAGGGAGGTAGAAACTTTTATTGCTCTGTAATAAAACAGCAAAGAGCAGATGAAACTGCAGAGTGTGAGGGGGAAAGGGGGTACCCGCTTTTGGTATACTTGAAAAGTCTTCTGATGGGGTT